>CAEGAE010015034.1:0-17414 GCA_903067095.1 Girardinus metallicus | reverse complement strand
ATATGTATATGTATATACATATATATATATAGTCTGAACTAGCAGTATTCAAATCCATCTCCAGGATAACAAAAGAAAAAAGTATTTGATTTGTGTTTGATATGTTTAGATGAGGCAGCAGCGGTCTCAAATAATTCATAAAAAGAGCCAACTGTTGAGTATTCCTGTAATAACTAACTGTTAAAGCCATCTAAAAATGTACTGAGGTACTTGTACGTGACACAAAAGGAATAGATATCCTGCTGTATTTAGATGAATGCATCAATCAATAATGCATCCAACCCTTCCAGTACTGGATATTATCAGCACGCACTTGTTCTCCATCAGAGCTCTACTGATTGCTGCCGTTCACCTCTGAGGAGCAATCTGGTGTCATCTATCAAAACAAATCTGTTTATTACCCCTCTGTACTGCAGGTCTAATAAAATACCAAGATCATCTGTTAATCATATGTTTGAGAATGGCATTCTGATGGTAAAGATTACTGTAACATGTTTAAGCTTGTGGTGAATAGATTTTCCTTGTTGTTCAGGTTTCATTTGATTACAAAGGGCAGTGTCTTATAAAATCAGCTTTTATAAGTTCTACATCATGTTATAATGTTATTCCCTCATCAAAAACATACTTGGAGTGTTAACTTGATTCTTTCATGCATTTAGAGAAGTTATTGACTCCCCGTGGCAACCTTTTAGCTCTGCAAAATGCCCGGCTGAGCCGATCGCTGCCTCGGAGCTGCAGTTTCCAAGGTTCCGATTTTCCACGTTACCGAGCGCCTCTCCCCCGTGACTCCCCCACTCAGCTCCTTCAGACTAGCCAGCAGCAATTAGCATAATTAGTATAGTATAACTAGTATAAACATTGTTAAAGGGCTAATGGAGGAGCCATGTTGTGATGACGTCCTGAAGGTGGAGTTTCAGAAAGAGCAGGAGTTTTTAAAGAGAGGCCCAATAATCAAAGTGTTAAATTACCAAGTCAAATTTTTAAAGTTATATTTGATATATATATAAAATGTGACTTTATATGTATATTGATTATGCGTTACATATGTACTATGTGGCTGGAAAATATATAATACTTCCCCTTTAAAATTTGTTTCTGATTTTTCACTAAACTGAAAAAAAAAAAACAAGTTGATTGTTTCAATATCAAACACTTCAAATAAGTTTTGTATTTAATTATTTTTATTTTATCTGCTTTTTTAAATTATTTTTACTGTATACCTATCTTATGTTATGGGCTGTGTTGTTTTCAAAGTGTAACTTTTATTGGATTTTATTGGGGAGCGACCCAACCCACTACACTGCAGCAGGTGTAAAATGGCCCTCTGCCTGAGGCCGTGGTAACCATAGCAGACGTTGGAAAGTGAAATGCGATGCAGCAGGCCCTCTGGGCTGTGTTTCTGAATCACAACTCTATAATGAGCTAGCTGAGCTCGAGCTGCATCAAAGATGCAAAACCCAAGTATCTGTTTCAATGCACACTTTGGCCCGTTGGAATAAAGACTGCAGCTCTGCAGCAAAACTCTGGAATCTTTCCAGCGTTGTGTTTAGGTAACATTTCCAGGACCTACCAGCCTTGCTCCATAGTGTTCAGTCTGATTGTGTTTAGTGCAATAGTTGAACCATTCAACATGTTCTATGCATTTAAAGAATGCTTTTGCCATTCCCCTCCCACATTTGTTTACCTAGTAAAAATCAATGTATTCATTAGCAATTTTTTTCTTAAGGTGGATTATGTCAATATTAAGCGTAGTAAGGTTGCACAACATAGAGAAATAACACTATAGTGCTAATTTTATTAAGTAGTGCAATGATAATATCAGGTGCAATAAGTCCATCTTTTCCCCTACTTTTTTTCTCAGCTGTCATTGTTGTGCATCAAACACTCTAAGCCATAGCTTTGGACACTGAGCATGTTTTGCTGTGATTTTACTGAATGCTGAATAGGGTTTGGCATTTATCATATTGTTTATCATTTATCATGATACATTTCTTCTGTATTTATCATATAAGAGAAGTTTAAAATTTGCATCATGAACTTTTGTTGTTTGTCAGCTATGATTGTTCAGGTGAGCAGCTGGAAGTGAATAGATGAGCCTGGTGTGTGTGTGTGTGTGTGTGTCTTCAGCTGTGCTGTATGAACACGTAGTTAGAACTGCCTGTTAAACTCTATGATTTAGGTTAAATATATACTTCCACAAACTTCTCACAATAGTTTGTTACAATTTTGTCCCATTCTGCTGACAGACCTGGTGTGACTGTGCCATGTGTGTAGTTAGCTTGCTCACACACACCTTCTTGTCTCCGCCCATAATTTTCCTATTGGGCTGAGATCAGGGCTTTGTAAAACTGATTTTAAAACTAATCTGGTTGTAGAGTAATTGTCCACATGAAATACCCATTAGTGCCCAAGCTTTTCGGCCTTTCAGCTTGTGATGCTACAGATCTGGTTTTACGGTTAATAAAGAGAATCTCTTACCACGATGAACCAGACTTATGGGAGACCTCTGACATGTTTGCTGAATTCATTTGTTTTTTTTTTTTTTGTTTTTTTCCTGGAACCTATGTATGATGTGTATCTGGTAATGTTCAAAACCACTTCCTTTCACTTTAATCCTCTGCTACGCTTGTTGATCTGTCACCTTTGGGCGATGGTGGTAGAAGTTTGTCCTGTAATCGGTGGGTTGTCCGTTCAAGCCCCTGCTCCACCTGACTGTGTTGTTGTGCCCTTGGACAGGACACTTCACTCGCTTTGATGGTGGTCAGAGGGCCTGGTGGTGCAGGTGCTTCTGTCAGATTGCTCCAGGTGCAGCTGTGGCTGCAATTAGCGTGTGAATGTTTGTGTGAATGCTGAATGTAGTGTGAAGAGCTTTGGAGTCCTCTGGACTTGGTAAAGTACAACACAAGTATAGTACTGCCAGTTACTATTTACAATGACAGTAAAATACAATGATGTTTGTGAGTATACAGAGACAAAGTGGAGTAAAGGGGGTGTTTGGACTTTTGCAAAGTCTTATTTAGTTGTTTAGTAGTTTTCCACAACCTTGCCAACCTAATCAATGATGGGTCAGTTACTGTGTTAAGGCCAAGAAAGTATTTCTGTCATCTATGCAACAGATGTGCCCTCATAAGTCATAAATCACTAATGTTTATCTTTACTATCACAAGCTTCAATTTTATATTTTCTGTTGAAAACAATCTAAAGGGCCCCTCTTATATGTGGATCTGAGTCCTCACCATGTTTTTTCTGAATCTACTTATGCTCATAAGTACCTTGAGAAACGCTTAGATTACGGCTGTTGTAAACGAATATTTATTTTCCGGTATTTTGAAATTTATTTTCCGGTATTTTCAGTAAAGCTACGCATCTAAAGCACAGCCGTCCGCAGTGTTCAGTCTATCCGTTTATCTGTATAAATAATCCCGCCGCACTCCAGGCATCGCTGCCGTCATTTTAAGATGCTTATTGGTCCCCCGGAAAAACGACAAAAACCCGGACATTATCATGACTCAATAAAATCCTCCCAGGCCGAACTTGAAAACTGGACGTTATGCTGCTAACACTTAGCTTTCGTCAACAACTCAGGTGGAAGTGAGAACGCAAATAAAGTCCCGGCCGGAACATGGTGCGCTAAATAATAACACATAATATAACGAGGCTTCGAGGCAGATCGATTTTCCTCGAGGAATTTTATTAATCGAGGTACTCAAATCACTCGAGGAATCGTTTCAGCCCTAGTGTAGATTAATGTATCTTTTTGGTATAATGGTTTCTTCTTCATGAATCCAATGAATCTTTAAATAGTTAACCTGGGATGACCCTTTCAAACACTTAGTCTTTGTAAAAATATTTACTGTACATGTGTATCGTCTTTCATGGCTGATGTGTGTAGTTAAATTAAACTGAAACCAAAGAAAAAGACTTGTGTTTAAATGCATCACACTGTGGTTTCAGACCTGCTTTCATGTTCTGAGATATTCCTGTGACTCTCTGATGCTGTGGAGGTTTAATGAGCTCAAGTCTTCGGTTTTCGGCTTTGGGAAAGAGGTGCTGAATTTTTCTATAACACACTTAACATACCTTGTGGTCACCATCAGTGTAATAAATACACAGACAATCTCTGGCTTTTCAATGGTAGCATACATTTTCTTTTCATACAACTAGAAACAAACTTGGTCTTCAACACCACAATTCAATGGCAGACGACAGAGGGGATATTTTTTTCACTGTCAGACATAGTCACAACAGGAAAATGTGACTGTTATTGTGGTAGAGGGGGAAGGCATTAAAAGGAAATACCCGTCTTGAAACAGCGTTGTGGAGATTGTTGGCCAGGCCAGTGGTTCAGCTGTCACTGTTGCTGGTCCCCAGGCGTTTTTTGTTTTCAACCAGAGAAATTGTTCACAGACCACTGATGAACTGGAAATGTCAAAGACACAAATATAAAGTAGGAATGCACCAATAAATTGGCCCCGATTTCTTTAATTTTGGGAGAATGGTCATCAGCTGATACTTATGTGAAGCCGATGTCGTCCACCGATTTATCTTCATCAGCAAAGGTCTAAAAATCAATCACTGTTCTCTATTGTGGTTTGGCTGACAGACCTGCCCACCACATCATGTTTGCACGTTTGCAGTTAACAATAGTCACCTCACCTTTGCCATCTCAGCAACTTTCTTGCTATGCCTAGCAAGAAAGCCGACAAAACAAATTGGTATCAGCCAAAACTAGAATCGGCAAGTCAGTTTTCTTAAAGATCAGTAATCGGCCAGAAAACTGCAATTGGTGCACCCGTAATATAAGCTTCTTAAAGTCTAAAAATATGCTGCGTAATGTATCCTGATTGTTGTAAGTGACACGTCTGTGCCCTTATTTCTTTTGCAGCAGGTTCCTAACCTGGTTGACCTCTAGTTCTCCTCGCTGACTACAGTGAATCAACATGAGTGCTTTTTCTGACACATTCCTGTTGAGTCTCAAACAGATATGATGGATGTTTTTGCAGAATTATTCTCTAAGCCTATTTAATCACCAACCTGTCCAGCTTTACCTCCCACTGGTTAACAGGATGTGAAATTTCTCCTTCAGCTTCTGTTTAGCAGGATAAAACTCCTTCAGATCAAAGATCTCTTTTACAAGATTATGTTGAAATGAGACTCATCATTTTCCCAGGTTTTTCTTTGTTGTAAATTTATAACCATATTCGTAACAGACTGTTCATTAAGTGTTATTTTTGTTTCTAGGTTAAATTTAATCACAATCAGATTTGATAAAATATTTCATCACAAAGAAAAATGCATCCACTTGTCCAATCCTTACTTGGATAAGTTTACCTGGATCAGATGGTTAAGCTGAATAAATACAACATAGATTACATTTTCTTACACTTTATAAACGTCATTAATATTTGGACCTTGGCTTATCCAAAAGGGAAAAAAGTACCTGAATCTCACATTTCATTAAACCTTAAAGTTTATTCAGTCTTCAGTTGTGCTGATAAACTGTTGAACTCTTTTGTCATGTCTCTGTTTCTCTAGGACCAACCCGGCTGCCCCCCCACCTCCCCAGTGAACTCTGACCCCCAGGTGCCATTTGACTCAGGGATACGATGGGGCTCCTGTCCTGTCACCACGGCCCACTCTTCTTCGTCTTCTTTTTCCTTCTCCTCCTGTGCCACCCCTGCATTTCCATCAGGCCTCAAGTCTTGGAGCGAGCGTCTGCGCCTGAACAACCTCAGTCCTCTGACAACTCCACAGAGTCTGAAAAGAGGACATGTGCAGGTGTTGTGGTGTGTAAACCCGGCATTCTGCTGCCAGTCTGGGAGCCTCTCGACCCTCCAGTTGGGGAACAAGCAGGGAGGGCGATTGTGTACTTCCTCTCTCTCATGTACATATTCCTTGGAGTATCCGTCATTGCAGACCGCTTCATGGCATCCATAGAAGTCATTACATCTCAGGTATCATCATTCTCTTTAATATTTAGAACCTGTTAAAGTCAGCTTAAGACTCAGACTCATTATGCGCAGCGTCCAATTTGTACTCTGTGATTGTGTCTATGAGTCACCAGATTTCTCTGTGTTTCGTGTAAATATGATATCCTGAAATGACCAAATCAGGAGAAGGAGGTGACCATTACCAAACCTGATGGGGAAACCACGGTGAAAACCGTGCGGGTCTGGAATGAAACCGTGTCCAACCTGACACTCATGGCCCTGGGCTCCTCCGCACCAGAGATCCTGCTCTCTGTTATTGAGGTACTCACTTCCATCTGCCATAAACACAAGCAAAAACCGCTGCTTGCGAAAGAGCAATCTACATTAAAAAGAGTAAAAAAAATTATTTTTCTAGTTATTTAAGCAAATATGTGTATAAATTGGATAAAAAAAAGTTGACTCTTGTGGGTAAACTAGATGACCTACTTTCTGAAATTCATTGTAAAACATTAAAACATATTTGCATCAACTGCAAAGGTTCAGAAAGGTTCATTGTTCTGTTCTTGTTTCCCTTGCACAGGTGTGTGGACACAACTTCAATGCTGGGGAGCTCGGCCCAGGCACCATAGTCGGCAGTGCGGCCTTTAACATGCTTGTGATAATCGGTCTGTGTGTGTCAGTAATTCCAGATGGACAGTCTCGCAAGATCAAACACCTGCGAGTGTTTTTTATCACAGCTTTCTGGAGCATCTTTGCGTACATTTGGCTCTACCTCATTCTGGCTGTCATCTCCCCAGGGATTGTTGAGGTAGGTCTCTATTCTACCCGTTATCCTCAACTGCAACCCAGATTCGGCAGTCGTGACCAAATAGCTCTACTTGTCAAACTCAGTCTCAAAATATCCAATGCAGACATTTAAAGTAAAACTGACTGATTTGACAAAGTAATTTCTTTTTTATACATCTGATTACATTGGCTTTGATCATCTGACCACTAGGGAGCGCTCTTAAAGCAAGTGAAATTTTATTCATAGATAGTCAGTTGTCAGTAAAAAACCCAAAACTGTGATGTTCTGTCCCAATGCAGCAGAACATCAGGACAGAACAGAATCATATCAAGAGCAACACACCTAATTATAAAACATTACAGGATTTGATGTAAATTATTTATTTTCTTATGCTTAAATTTTTGTAATATATATTTTTCAAACACAAACATGAAAATAGAGAAGAGCTCCAACTTAAAAAGATTGAGTTCAATGTAATTGTATTAAGTTTTTTAATTTTGTTTGTTTAACATAACATCTTACTAAACTTAATATATTTAGTTGGATACACCTAATTTGATTACTTCTAACAAATTAACTAATTATTTTTAAGTTGGATCGTCTGTTTTTTTTTTTTTAGTGATGAGCAATAATCAGTAACATTAACTTCCTATTTTCAATTCAGCATAATACACTGGGAACTAACATATTTTGTTGGTTGTCAAAGTGCATTTTTTGTGCATCTTATGCAAACAAGTAAAAGATAAAATAAACCAGATTGAAGCTGGACATCATTTGAAAGATTATTGAAAATAAATAACAGTAGAAGAGATCCAATGTTTTTTGGTGTGAGAATGTGTAAAATTTAAAATCTCTGCTTAAAAAACTAATAAAGGGGATGTATTAAGGTCATAACTAGCAACTGTAAATGTGAGCAGTGACCACTAACTTATACACAAAATGTCATTATATGAACAAATTCAATAATTGTAGTTATCATAAGAGTTGAGTTAGATTTGTCTTTGCAAATAGTCCACCCTGTAGATCGCCAGCTATTACATAAAACATTATGCGACTTCACATCAGGAATAAGTACAATACATTTACAGTACAGATAACCTAATGGTCATCTTGTCTGTGTCTCCAGGTTTGGGAAGCTGTAGTAACACTGCTGTATTTTCCCATCTGTGTGATGTTGGCTTGGATCGCTGACCGCCGCCTGCTCTTTTACAAATACATGCATAAGCGATACCGTGCCGACAAGAGGCATGGGATTGTAGTGGAAATGGAGGGGGACGATTCCCCCAAAGGCATTGACGTTATCGTGGATGGAAAGCTGTCAGACGGCAGTCCAGACCCTGGAAACTCCTCTAGCGTGACGGTGTCTGTGCAGACAGGCAGTGAGCTGGACCAGAACAAGGATGAGGTAAGACATGTAGATCATGGAAAGAGGCAAGATTCAAACTGGGATGCGACAGTAAACGCTAGTTTGCTCTGTTTGTTGCAGCTTGAGCCATGAGAAAAATTTAAAAGACAGCATATTAACATATAAAATATCAGAGATGGCGTATGTCTGCCATCAAAGTTAGCTTGATGATCTGAAACCTAAAACGTGACATAAAAGTTTAGGCACAACAAAAAAACATAAAACAAAATCAACAAGGAGGCAAATACTTTAGCACAGTACTGTAAATCTTCTCCTTTTGCTCTTATACAACCATGCGGGTGGTAACATTATCTAGAGGGTTATAGTAGAACTTCAAGTACAGTTATTAAAGTCTTTCTACTTGACTTGAGGAAGCTCCCAGATCTCTTCTGTTACAGTTTTTCACTTACAGCCTGTTTCCTCCATTGGACAGGTAGTCCGCATCTTGAAAGATCTGAAGGAGAAGCATCCAGATAAAGACCTGGACCAGCTGATCGAGATGGCCAACTACTCTGCCCTGGTCCACCAGAAGAAGAGTCGTGCCTTTTATCGTGTCCAAGCAACACGGAGGATGATCGGTGCTGGAAACATCTTAAAGAAGCACGCAGCAGATCAGAACCGGCGCGCGCCGGGACAGGATGCGGACAAGGCGACATGCTCACATATCTGTTTTGAAAGCGTCCAGTACCAATGCACAGAGAACTGTGGCTCTGTGACCCTCTGGGTGGTCCTCGATGGAGGCACAGGCCAAAACACGTTCTATGTGGACTACTGTACAGAAAACGGATCTGCCAACGCCGGATCAGACTATGAGTTTAACAAGGGAACCCTGACATTCAAACCAGGGGAAACCCGAAAAGAGATCAAGGTAAAAAGATATCTTAAAGGTTATGAAGTTATTTTTGTATTTCCTGCTTCTCCACTGAAACTTTTTAAACCATTAGTCAAAGTCTTAGAGTAATTAGAATCTGCTTTATTTGCCAAGTTTGTGCACACAATGAAGACAGATTTTGATTTCACTTTGCTCTCAGTGAGGACGTTTTGGATAGAGATATATAGAAAGGGCAATAAAAATAAAATATAAATTTTGTAAATATGCAAACATGCGGGTTTTTTTACACAAACAGAAAGAGAAGCTTGACTCAAATCTGAATCTTATTGATGTTGGCACTCTGATTGTTGGGTGTTCATCAGAAAGACACCATGTGTAACAATCAGAGGCGATTGCTCCACAGATTATCTGTCTAGTACCATACTGTCAAAACATAATGACAGTTTCAACAAATACGTAAAAAACATTTTATAAAAGTTACATACTAGAGTTTCAAATAAATAAATATTTTAATGAAATACCAATTTAAAGGTTTGGGCTTATATCTGTGTTTGAAAGCTGATACATATATCTTAGTTTTAGTGGCAACAGGTTCTTTATTTGCTTTGTGTCCCCAATAAATTAAAAGCAGAGCCTTAAACTCAGTCGGCCTGCAGGTGTGTTTGTGTTTAAATCGTCACTTGGCGTCTAGAGGGAAAAGTAATGGAACAATACTGCTTTCTCTGCAGGTGGGGATTTTGGATGATGACATCTTTGAAGAGGATGAACATTTCTTTGTGCGTCTTCAAAATCTGAGGTTAGAGGAGGGAGGGAGTGAAGGGACCGGTTCTCCGCCCAAGGCTAGACTGGTGGAACCTCTGCTGGCCACAGTCACTATACTGGACGATGACCATGCTGGGATCTTTACCTTTGGGCAGCAGGTGCTGCGAGTGAGTGAGAGCACCGGGATGCTGACGGTGACCGTGTTGAGGAACTCGGGCTCCAGGGGCACAGTAGCTGTGCCGTACCATACTGAGGATGGTAGCGCCAAGGCTGGAGTGGACTATGAGGAGGCCAGAGGGGAAGTGGAGTTCACCAACGAACAGACAAGGTGAGGCGCAGTATGTAGACAGGGCTGAGCAGCGCCACACGAGATTGTGATTGATAGCACTAAGGCCCTCCTCCTGGCTCTGATTGGTTGTTTGTAGTTAGCACTGGGAGCTCAGATAAACCGGCCAGTTATCTGCAGTAGTTCTGTCGTATTTATTTATTTAAACAAGAGTCACATATTCCTGTCCTTTTCAACTGGCACTTAGAAAAGTATTCATACCTCTTTACAGGCATCCTTCTGAAAAATATATTTTTTTCAACACATTTCCTCAGACCAGGAATGTTGAAATGTGAAGTTGAAATTTAAATAAAGTCATATTTTCACATTTATTGGATTATTCAACATATCTTTTAGAAAATATTTAGTGTTGCTGGGCTGTTAAGACTGTTTATGTCTTATCATTCATATAAAATAGTTTTCCTTTTGTCCTAAATAACGCACAGACTGAACACGTTTGGATTTTCTGTGTCCGTTTAAAGTCTGAACTAGTTTGGGCTCCGAGGAAAGGGACATTAGAACCTTTCTGAAAGAAGACTGTGGGTTATCAGCCTGCACTGTAGGAGGTCCTATTAGACAGAATTACCCGATGACTTGACACCTACGGATTATCCTGACTCTGATTAGTTGGGGGAAACTTCAGTCGCCGCATGTAAACTGACAGATCTTTTCACATTAAATTTTTAGGTTGCATAAGCTGTTTGTACATGGATAAACTGTACACAGAGTAAAGGACGTCTTTGTAACATAGTCCATCAACAGGTTGATTCTTTAAAGAGAAAGTATGATAGTGTACTTGGAACATAAAAATTAACAGTTTTTATATTCTGTGTTTACATTTCTGACACATACTGCTGTTGTGTTCATACAAGTATTTAATTTGCCTTTTAATGAAAGAAATATCTGTGTGTTCTTGAACATCTCTAGTCAGACATTACAGATATGCATTTTAAATGTGGAGGAGTATGAAAAGCAGGAAAACTTCTTCGTTGTGCTTGAAGACCCCAAGTGGCTGAAGAGAGGAATTTCTGGTAAGTCTACAAGCAGTTTCATGTGTGTGTCACCGGTGATTTTCTAACTTGTAGTGGTTTTAAAATCTGTGAAGCAGACAGGCAAGTTTTTCTTTTTACACAAAAGAGTAAAGTTTAAGTAGACTGACGCAGCACCAAGATCACTGCTCAGCTGTGCGTGTGTGGAGCTGCCCGCGCACGTCAGAGCCAGTAACTTAATATCACTCTGTTTCGGTGTAACACGTGCTGCAGCTTTTATGAAAGTAGTGACTGTTTCTGTCACCTCACTATTGGATGCTGGAGGAACTGTGAGGGAAAAATATAGTCATTTTGTAGAAGAGCGTAGTGAAGTTGGAACTGTTAATTAGGATTGAGCATCCCAAACAATATATACATATATATATATTTTTTTCTATTTCAGTGTCTATTATATATTGAGTAATTGTCTGTTTCTCTTCATAGCCCTACTACTGAACCAGGGTAAGATTTTGGGGGAGAAGTTGAGATGTGGGTGTTAAAGGCAGCCTTTGCAGCTTTTAAAAAGTATTATAATATTGTAAGTCTGTGATGGTCACAGATAGAGCAGTTTAATCTTTGCTTTTTAACTATCAACAACAATGTTACATTTCAGTTCCGTTTAATTATGTAACGCCAATTCACAACAATATCGCCTCTATAACTTTACAAAAAATAATTTCAGTTCAATCACACATGCATTCCAGTTAATTCCAATTATTCTAATTATCAAACAATATAGTAATCTCAGCTCTTTATTTAAAGTAGCTTGAAAAGTTTCTACCTAAGGAAACCCGGCAGATTGCATCAAGCCATCACGGTTCTACTTGAAAATTAAACAAACTGAAAATTGTTGCTGTTGTTGTTTTTGATAGACCTGTCGCCTCAGCAAGAACATTTTTAAGGGACCTCAAAAAAGGCAGTTCTTGTTGGTGGCCAAGAACTGCCTTGTGTCCACTGAACAGTCCCTTCATCTCAGGCTGTTCAATTACCTCTGAAAATCACGAGCAAAGTTTATCATAAAAATTCTGTCAAACAAGATACCTCTCCCAATCCTTCCAACATTAACCTAGAAATCCAGTCTACTTTAATGCTACAAAGGCACCTTTCAGTGTTATGCGTGTGTGTGCAGGTACGTCAGATTGTTTTTGTTTGCTGTGTTCCTCAGGCTTCAGCATGAAGGGGTTTAAAGTGTGTTTGTTTTATTAATGATATAGTAGATTAACGTTTGTACCCTCTAAAAGGTAACCCAACTCCTGAGGAGGAAGAGGCCCGGAGGATTTCTGAGATGGGCAAACCTATTCTAGGAGAGCACAGCAGACTAGAAGTCATCATAAAAGAAGCCAGTGATTTTAAGGTGTGCGCCTCATAGAAAAAGATTCTTCTTCTCTAGATTTAACTACACAGATATATAACATATTTATATATCTTGGGTCAATATTCTGACTTAAAACAACATGTACTCAACAAATGCCTAAGTGAAGCCTAATGTCTCGGAGGACAGCTTGTCTTGCTTCATTAACATTGTGATTCTCTCTGTATCCATCAGACTCCCAATGGAGTCATAGACCAGGTACAGTTCCTACAGTTTGTGGTACCAGAATAAATTCCTGCTTTTATCTAAGGTGCCTTGCAAAAGTACTCATTTTATGAGCTTAATTTAATCTCCGTATACGTACAGTTTGAAAACTAGGAATCAGTTTTATTTTGCTTCACAACAACACACTACTTTCTGTCACAAAAAATCCAAATAAAGTGCATTGAACTACATGTTAATACTTTGGCAACATGTGGAAAGGTTCACTTACTACTTTTGCAAGGCTTCTGTATTCTGTTTCATTGCGATTGTACAGTACGGTGCTTCTGTGTGCGGTGTGAGCTTTAGAGCATAAATGGAGCAGATTCATTAATGTTTGCTCAGCTTTTTTATGTTAACTGTATAACTAGTAGGCCCAAAAGGTTGAAATGGAAACTCATCTGTTGCTCTGACCTCAATGTGAGTTATGATTAATATTCCCTAACCTGTTTCATTTCTTGCGCCAGAATACTGTGGAGCAACTCCTCCAAGACACAAATCTAGCAGAAGTGATTGGGACTCACTCATGGAAAGAGCAGTTCATTGAAGCAGTAACAGTGAGTGCAGGTCAGTGGGAGTTCGAACTTAAAGTGTTTTGGGTTTTTGTGTATGTATCAGTTATGTTTAACCGATAAATCCGTGTATATTTGAATACTGTTTTCCTCACTAAATGTACTGTTTGTGTCCAGGACATCTGCTAACTGGTGTTGAAATTCTTTTTAACTTTAGCATCCTGACAGAAAATGTGCACCATCACCTCATCAATGATCTTCCTAAAAAAAAAAAAATCACAAATTAAAATACTAGGTTTTTATAATGCGACAAAATTGTGGACAATTGAAACAAAAGGTGCTTCAAAACGGTATTAGTTTCAGGATGTGTTTACTCATACACCTTGTCTTTTACAAATTCTTATTTTCCTTCTAATGGATTGATTTTTTTAGTTTACTTTAACACCGAAAACATGCGGGAAACATTTTGAAATGACGTATCCGTGTTTCATACATTTAGTAGTAGCGGAGATTTGGACTTTACCAATGAATACAACGTTCTTTATCATTCTTTACATATTTATATATGACTTATTTATAACTAAAATGGGTAATCAGACCACAACTATTTTCTGTTTTAGTCAGAGTTAATTTTATTGTCTGTTTGCTCCCAGCTTCTTCGTCATCATTGTGTCTTCTTTAAACAGGTGATGATGATGAGGAGGGACAGGAGCAAAGAACGCCCAACTGCTTCGACTATTTTATGCACATACTTTGCGTTTTCTGGAAAATTTTATTTGCTTTTGTCCCGCCCACCGAGTACTGGAACGGCTGGGCGTGCTTCATTGTGTCCATCTCTGTCATCGGCCTCCTAACCGCCATCATCGGAGACCTGGCGTCGCATTTTGGCTGCACTGTTGGCCTCAGAGACACTGTGACTGCTGTGGTCTTTGTGGCGCTGGGGACTTCACTTCCTGGTACATACACTCTCATTCTGGGAAAATTTACTTGACCTGATCCTTCAGCATTTCTGAAGTGAGGTTCTGTTGAAAGGTTACAAGCTATGGTTATAGAAAGGGGGAGCAATAATAATAATAAATACCCCAATCAGATCAACAAAAATAAGAACAAAAGTCTACAAAAAGAACAATCTACTTCAACATGCTGCCATCATGCATGTTGCAGTTCTAGGGAACATAGTGCTCACTTCACTCTGGATCTATGCGGGTATAATAATTGTAATATTTTGACAGAATCGCATTGAATAATACTTTATGTCTGTTCTTAATTGTGTTCCACATGAAAAGCAAAAAAACAGCCGAATTAATTGATTTAAAATAATACTTCTCTATGTTTTTCATCCTTTCAGACACCTTTGCCAGTAAAGTGGCTGCCACTCAGGACGAGTACGCAGACGCGTCTGTGGGGAACGTGACGGGAAGCAACGCGGTCAATGTGTTTTTGGGCATTGGCCTGGCCTGGTCCGTGGCTGCAGTGTACTGGGAGGTGAAAGGGAAGGTCTTCCGCGTCGACCCTGGTTCCCTGGCCTTCTCGGTCACACTCTTCACTATTTTTGCATTCTTCAGCATGGGAGTGCTGATGCTGCGCAGGAGGCCGTCCATAGGAGGCGAACTCGGGGGTCCCAGGATTCCCAAGGTCCTCACCTCGCTGCTCTTCTTCGGACTCTGGTTCCTGTACATCCTCTTCTCCAGCCTGGAGGCCTATTGCCATATACAAGGATTCTGAGAGAGTCATAAGGTCACACGTACAGACACAGAACTGTGACAGTAACTACCAATAGGAATCCATCATCCTCACCGTTTGACTCCTGCTGCCATGGTTCAACACATATACACAACGTGTGGCTATTCTAGTCAGTAGGACTCTGTCACAATACAAATTCATTTCTTTTAAATATATTAGATTACAGATAACTGTACTATACATGAAGGGTATAGGCAGACAAATCTTTCTGATCATTAAAATAATGCTGATAGTTCACATCGAGACTTAAAGTTGGGGATTGTCTCCACTCACACGTACAAAGCCAAGGACACTGGTAAAATGTGGTTTGCACACAGCATGAATTCAGTGCAGATCGGATTATTGACGTTGCACCAAAACAAGGAGCATTGTTGAAAGGCACTTTACAAGATAAACATCCAATTTATATACGGAAATATAAGGAAGCCCTGAAAGGCAATCGGAAAGAAATTGTTTGTTTTTTTGAAGATCCATTTTCTAAGTCTGACCAAATTTTCTTTTTCTCTTGACTTTAAAAGTCATGTGGAAGTAAAAAGGTTTTTGGGGGAGGAGTGGTTCTCATGGAATATTTATATGCAGACAGTTCAATCAAATCATGTAGACAGAGATACATTTAATTACAAATATTCTTATGCACGATAGAAACCTGATGATGAAAAAGAAATGGCTTGTTTAAAAGTCGAAGGCTTTTGCCAAAAGAATACATCTTATTTGATCCATTATGGGAATTTAATCGCGACCGACGGCTCCAGAACTCGATCAGAAGTACTTGTGTTTTGAAACATTCCTAATGACTCTGTGGGAAAATAGCTGAGAACAGACATAGCGCAGGAAAATCGGGTTTGAATTGTGTTAAACTCATTCATTTCAGGCAGATGGCAGCATAATGGACTGTTTGGAAGAGTTTGTCACTCTGAACGGATCCGTGTTACATACTGGATTTTTTTTAGGTTTGAAGAATACATTTACACAACATGTATTTCGCTGGATTAAATCAGGGGCTAAAAGAAAGTAAATAATTAAAGGTAAAGTTAAAAGATGTGAAATTCATTACTTTCTCAGGCTGCAAGACTCTGTGGCGCTGCTCACAACCATTAATAAGCTACTTCGTTCATACATGCAACTGTATTTCATTTCACAGTCAGGGTGGGAACACATGTACCTGTAGAAATAGCAAAAAGAAAATACACCCTCTAAAGTCTGTGGCTTTCACTCCAAAAACACTGGACAGTCCAGTGTTTTTTTTATTCACTTTCTTGGCTACACATTGCATTAATTATTCATTAAAAGCCTATAAATGATAGAGGGTGTAGTTTTTTAATTATGATTGTAAACTCAGACATTTACATTCACTCATCATGCATGTCATATTAATATTGAGCTTTAAAGTATGTATTTGAACTTTTTTTTTTTTCAAGGGTGGACTAATATTACAAAAAAAATCATAAACAATAAAAAAAGGACTGGGTGCCCAAGTTTTAATTGGTTGTGGATTTTTCTTAAACCACACAGGTCATAAATATGAATACAAACTCAAATATATATGTATATCCTAAGTATGGATGCCACAGTATTGGTGTCCCTCAACCTATAATTCCTGAATTATTTCCTTCATCTGACGCTAACATTTTGACCTGCCCTTCGCTCGACCACAGCGAACGGCCGAATGTTTAAAAGCTGGGTGAAGCCAAGAAAAATCAATACATGTAAATTAATTCTGTAAAATAAATGCTGCCCCATTAAGTTGAGGCCCAGAATAATAAGGACGGCTATAATTTCTACATGTAAAAGTCTGACTGTCACTACATATCCATTGATCTACTGTTTATACCCACTTATTAAAACTAAGATGGAAATAAAAAATTCATTTCATGGTTGTTCTCAAATCATCTTTGTCTGCAACAATGATATTTTTAATTGTCTTGATAATCATAAGTTGTTTATCCATAACATCTTTTATATTTAACAACTTATTTGCCCTTCAATTTTCCATTTATTGGTAGCAACCGATGCAATAAAATCTCAAAAATATGACTGCAGCTATACAGAAGTCAGCTGACCAAGCAGCAAGTGAGCTGCTATCTGGCGCCATCTGGTGTAGATTATGAGCAACTGCAGCACAATGATAAATGATAAATACAATGTGAATAATATATATATGTGTGTATGTGAGAGAGTTATATCTATATAGATATGTATATACATATCTACATCTATATATCGATATCAATCTATATCTACCTCTCTCTATATATATATTTATAGAGAAGGACAGATAGATATATATAGACATAGAAAGATAGATTGATATCAATATGTAGATATATAGATATCTATATATATTATATCTAGAATTATATATATTTATAGAGAGAGACATAGATATATATAGATAGATAGATATCTATCTATATCTATAGATAAATTTAGATATAGATTTATAGATAGATAGATAGATAGATAGATAGATAGATAGATAGATAGATAGATAGATAGATAGATAGATAGATAGATAGA
>CAEGAE010015026.1:0-36206 GCA_903067095.1 Girardinus metallicus | reverse complement strand
TATATATATATATATATACACAAAAATATATAAATGTATTTCTTTTTTACATATTTGTTAAAATGGTCACCATGTCATGATAGTATGATACATATAATCTGTGGGCAGCTCCTGGTCAGAAACAGCCAAACAGAACCAGGAGGAGGGTCTTAGCCCTGTCAATCTTACTTGTGTATGCGCTGCTAAATGTGTTAAAGGAAGAGAAGCCACTTTCTGTAACCAGTGCTATTAATTATAATAAAAGCAACAAATGTTAGTTTGCACTTGAGTGGGTTGTGATTGCTTTCTAAATGCTAAAGGATTTCAGCTGCCGTCTTGGCTTTCCATATCTTTTTGGAGCTTTCCTCATCTCCAGTAAGGTTAATAATCTATGGTCTCATTTCTTTAGATTTTTTTATATGCTGGGGTTTACTCTGGTTGCTACTGACATGTGCTGTAATTGAACAGCCAGGTTTAAAATGTGATAACCCAGAGAAACATGGACACATGTAATAATTATCTTTCCCGCTGTCGAACAGCAACACCTTAAGCTCCAGCTTCTCTCGGCCTCCGACAACATGACCAGCGCAACGGTTTTCAAGCATTTAAAAAGCCGTTCCTGAAAACTGGGATGATTCTCGAGCTCGTTTTCCCTGACAGAGCTACATCCGCATCAGCTCTTTGTGCTAACCGAACTGTGAAACGATAATGCTGATTCAGCTCGATGGGACGCAATGAGGGGGGGGGAGTTTCTGCCTTTTAGACAGAAGCAGCAGACAACATGAGTAAATATATCTCTCAGCAAAACTCATTAAAAGCCAGAGGCTCGGAGAGAGGAAGGGCTGTGGGAGTTAGTTATAGCAGAATATGAGATCAGAGGGAATCAGCCTCTAAAAGCATGGATAAGGAACAAGGATCATCTGAGGTTATACTAATGCCTAGTGATGCTTGGAAGGAAGAACACAGAGGGAAAGTTTTGCTCTTCATTCATGCGCTTGTAAAGAGGCTCTAAGAGATGGCCGCGCTGCATCATGAGATGAAAACTTAATGCCGTCTATCATTTATTGATAGGACTAAATTATTAATGCAGTGACAACAGGGCTGCCCATGTCACAGCACGGGCATGATGGTAAGACAGCAGCAAGCGTGCAGGGACGAAAACACACACCGGATCAACTCGCAGCTACTTTACACACATCTGCATCAGAGTCCATACGAGGAAGCTGAGACACAGAGAGAGAGGGAGAAAGAGAGCGGCTTGTGAATTTTTCCCCAGACTTTTCAGATGTAATTTTCTTCCCATGAATAAAACACCCTGCATTTTGAAAGAGAAAGTTTGATTTGCCCAATCTCGAATCCCCCCCGAGATTCAAAAGTTACAGACAGCATTCGATAGAAGCCAGCAAATTGCACATGTATTTCTTATTAAAGAAGGGCAAACCTCTCTGCATTTGCGATTTAATCAGCTGCGTCTCACGATGCATGCAAAATATAGAGCCAGCAGCCCACAAGCTTAAAACCACACTCCTGGATTCTCCATCTCGAACGCTCTGAGACAGAAAAAGATCGAGAGAATACAAGTGAAAAAAAAAGTGGGCGAAAACAAAAAAAAAGAAAAAAGAAAAAACTTTGGGAGTACAGCCTAAAGAGTACAAAGACCAAGCACATCCACTGCAGATGGATTTTCTACGGCATTAAACTAGACACCAAGACCAAGGCTTCCATATAAAATAGAACAGAATCAAACAGAATCCACAAGCAGAGAACCTCTATATTTCTCCTTTTTCATTCCCGACACAGAAATGTGCGATCTGCTATTCCCTGATGGCAGATAAAAAAAAAAACATGAAGGAACTGGCCAGGGAAGTTTAGATGGACACATTCAGAGTAGAATGTGACCGGCCGAACATTATCAAGCCAGTCCCTGTGGTCATAATTGAGACTGGCAGGGCTTTGCTAATGTGTGACTTTGTTCCCACTGGCATGCCTTGCTCCGAACTGAATGTGCAAAATCTCCAAGGACCCTTGAATTTTCCAACAAAAGTTGGTATTCAGATGCAAATTGAGCAACGGCATGCATCTATGCGAGAGTAACTTCTTCTCAGAGGAGTGTGTGTGTGTATGTGTTTTAGCATTTCTCACCTTGTATGGCCCATTTTGCCAACAAATACTACATTGTGAGGACCCTCTGATCCTTTGTTGGCCCATAAGAAGCAGTGCTATCTTTGGGTTAGGCTATAGAAACACATGAAAGTAAATCAATGCAAAATCCTTGTGAAGATAGCAAAATGTAATACGTGTGTGTACTTATTTAGCTATTCTTTTTAGGATCATTTCTGGCATGTTTACTGAACGTATGAAGACCGACGGGTCTTATGGGGACACAAAGCCTGGTCCTAACAGAGTGGCCCCCACTGTTTAGGAACAAGAGATAGGTTTAGAGGTAAGGTGTGAATTAAGTTTTGGGTAAGGTTAAGAAAAAACTAGTAATGGTTAGGTTTAGGGAACATGTCTGAGACACATAAATGCGGTTACTAAAATGGATGGAAGTCGATATAAAGTCCTACTGTGGGTAGAAATACAAAAGTTTGCGTGTGTGTGTGTATACTTGTATTTGCAACATATAGAGAACCGAAAAAAGCTTTTAACCAACAAAAGAAGGTCTTTTTCAGGAGGTGAGGACATTTTCCTGTTCCTCACTTTTTTCAGTTGTACTGAGATCTGCTAGTACAACTGAAGATCATGCTGCGCATAATTCATGTTGTGCATACAAGCACAGCATGAATTAAGTTTTGGTTGGTGTTAGGGATTAGGCTTAGGACTAAGGTGTGAATTGAGTTTAGGTTAGGCTTGGGGTTAGGCATGGACTAGTAATGTTTAGGTCTGTCAGGGTTAGGCTACAGAAATGAGTGGAAGTCAATACAAAGTCCTCAGACTGACACAAATACAAGGATGTGTGTGTGCATTCTCAATACAGTATGGAAAGCTTTTTCATGATACAAAAAGGCCACAGCTTGCTGCTATTGCTTATTTATCATCCTCTACAAGTAAATCTCTGCCCTGCTGCTAGTTTCAGAAAAATCTTTATAACCAGTAAAAATCCTTCATTCTAATCAGGCTAGTTAATCTTATTGATAAAGTGGATTGACTCAAGAAAATCATACACAAAAACAGCAAAGACCGATCTCTTTAATTTGTCAGCAAGGCAGCGAGCATTTCATTCTCAGTCCAGTTGTGTGGGACTTTCTTATAGATCCAGTCAAAAGTGATAAACTGGCCTAATTATCTTAGAGAGCTGAGCTTATCAGAAACGGCAGTCCACCACAGCCTGCAGGATCCAGCTTACTGTCATCCGTTCACGCTGATACAGCTCACAGAGTTTGTCCACTGGGATGTAGCAGTAGTTATTAGAAGAAGCTCCAATTATTAGTTTGTTGCAGTGCACAAATACTGAAGGGGAGCACGTTTTACTGGGAACAGAAAAGCAATAAATCTACTGAGAGTTCAGTAGAGTCCACGCAACGTCAAAACAAATTCATTACTAAAGCTGAGCCAAGACATGGACTAAACTGTAAGGTCAGCAGGTTTAATTTGTGTAAAAAACAGACCTCAGGACAAAAGCATTAAATTAAAAAGATAAAGATTCTAGATTCCTAATACATAAGAAAATGATGACAAATTAAGGTCTGATTTTCCAAGCTATTAGCAGACAGGTCCTCAGTCACAATGAGTCCGTCACAAAATCATCAATTTTTGCATTTACTAGTTTTTCATCAGTAAAATTTAACTTTTTGATCTCATTGTGTTACTACTTTTCACAAAAATAAGCTCAAAATCAAGAGCTTATAACTTTTTGTTTTGTTTAATTACTTTTTCCTTTGTTATAAGATAAGCCAGAAAATGTACTTTATCATTACAGGACATAAAACTTTAGCGTTGGATTATTTTGGTAATAAAATCAGAATTTTCTGGTTTGTGTGAATGCTCTAGTCTTCATTTCCAAATAAGTAGACGTGTTATTGATCTGTTTCTGTTGAAATGTTTTACCAGTGTTAATGTTTATATTTATGATTTATTGCCCCTGTTGAAAACAAGGTAAATGCTGCATACATTTTGTGCAAACATCAGATAAACCTTTTATCCACACAGCTACTTATCACTTATTAATGCTGGCCTGTTTACATGACATCTACAATCCACTGATATAAAAAGAACATATAATTTTATCCATTATAAAATACATAAAAGCATATTCAATTTATTAAAATGAGAAAAAAAAATGTCACCTACAAACACATTCCTTTGATAAATGTGCCTTGGCTTCCCAAAAACTTCTCTGCCCAACTTCAGTAGATCACTTGAGGAAGATAAGAGCTAATTTGGAAGCAAGTTTCATTTAACGCAAAAGATTTAATTTAGATTTCCCTCAGGTTCTGATAAGCTCAGGACTCTGCAGACATTTTAAGATGACAGGCACTTCTTGCACAGCAATTTTCATTGTGAGCATGCAGACACAAAAGGGCACTGACTTTTAAAGTGAGAATGAGATTTCTGCTGAGATACCAGCACTGTAGATAAAAACTGCCCCTTTGGAGATGCTCTTAAACGTTTCTGCCTTTGTATTTGTGTCTTGTCTTATTTATATTAGGCTTATGCAATCTTAACTGTGTTGTGAAAAGCTCTTTCTTGAGAGTAAAATATAAATGTGTGTAATTTTAGCACTTAACCCATCATTAATGCAGTTGCCCTGGGAAATGGGGTGAAGATGTGACGTGCTCTGGCTCAACTCTCCCTCTCTGTCACGTACATCCCCTCTGATAGCCTTCTAATCAGAGGAAAAGAAGGTCTGCTCCTGACTTATTTAGGTTTCCTTGGGCGAAACACTAAGCTCTGCGTCGCCTCAATGTGTTCATTAACTGGTAATTATGTCTTTAATGGGAAGCTGGCTCAAGGTAAAGAACGAAAGGCTTTTCAAACATGTTCGTGTTTGCATAATGCCTTGGTCTGGAAAAACCTATTACGATATAAAGCCAACTATGTAATTATTGCCGTTTTATATTTATTATAATTCTGTGTTGAGAAGGAACCCAAATAAAATGAGAACACACCCTGTAGTAATTTAGCAAACTAAAATGTCATAAAACACTAAACATGATAATAAACACAAACTAATCAACAAAATGGGGATGATGTGACCTGCATTAAAATAACGGCACCGTGGAAAAAAACATTTATGAAGGTAGCGTAAATAAGTTTTATCTTGGTCAATAAATGAACACAAGCTATATCTTGATAATAAAACTCCAGATTAATTTTCAGTTTCTCTAAAAGTGCTCAATACTCACCCTGAGATAAAGCCATCACCCAGGCACTTACCCAAGTATTTGTAGGACAATACATTTTAAATAAGGTTACCACAACAGAGATTACAGAAGGTATGAGAGTGATTTGTAGAAAATTTAGTTTTGCTCACTTTAAGAAGAAATCATCACTCATGAGAGATGCATTCGACAAGTAAAAGTCAGTTTTGGTTCATCAAGAGCCAAAGAGTAGAGCCAAAACTTTTCAGCTTATGACCCGCAAAACAACAAAAGTAAATTGTAAAAATTATATTTATATCTTCCAAAATGTTTAGAACAAATACTTTTGACTTTTTGTGCTAATCATGGTTATTGCTAATATGAGAAAACTAATAATTTAAATGTTAATTTTGTAATGTTTTAAAATGTTGGAAAATATCAATTTGACTCCTGAGCTTTAGAACAGTAACATCTCTCTTTCACACACAGTGTGACATTGCCTCTATTTATAAACATTATTTATTAAAGGTTCTAGAACAATAGTACAAATTAAAAATCCAAGAATTTGTCTTGGGAAACCATGTTTTTCATTCTATGTTTTTCAGTATCTGTGATTTTCCCAGAGAAAACAGTAAAAACGGCACAAAAATAAACTTTGTGCACATCCATACTGACTGTCATAAAACCCGGTGTAAAATCTAACCTTGTGAAAAATTATATCTAGAACTAACTGTCTATATTGCAGAAAAGTGAGTCCAGCCCAATTTGATTATCAGTATCGAAACCGATTCTGACATCATGGATTGGATATGAAGTTGATGGAGGCCATCCTCCGACAAATTGTACTCTGGAGCTTTGAGTTTATAGTAGAGAATATAACAATCTCATGATGTTAAAGAAATATCAATAGTGGTATTGTTTCATTATACATAGTACAACTGTGCACAAATATAGAGATACTGCTGCTAAAGACTGTAATGCTAATGGCTCTAAAACCTAAAACTCATCAAATAACAGGTAAAAACATTTTCTAAAACATTTCACCATGAAATGTTTTTTTTCCTCTTTGTTTCACTATAATAGGAAACTAATTTTATTGTGTCATTTCTCACATACACACAAGCTGTCGTCTCTGCTCATCAATATTTAATGACGGTTAATAATGGGCACATAGCTCCTTAAATTACAGTTGCACTGTGCGATTTTGTCACCAGCTTTAGCAGCTTAGCAGAACATTTTACAAAGCCCAATACACACAATACATTGTGCTCCCTTGCCATCTCATTTTACATTCTTATAAAGAACAGCATGATAAAAATAATACTCTTCTAAGTAATCTGTGTTATTTGTTTTACATCTTTTTTTTACAGCGATTAATCGCTTCTCATAATTGCTGAGCAGCTATTTGCAAGTTTCCACTGGTATTTCTGGACATGTTTTAGTTTAAATGTTTATATCTGGGATAGAAAGGGCTAGAATACTAGGTGGTTGCTTTAGCGGCAAGTTGCAAAGAGTGATGCAGGAAGAGAAAAGAGGAGAGAGGTAGGACGGTGGTGTCAGTTCTGACAAAAGGCCCAGTCATGATGTGTTCTCACTGGAGAACAAAGAGCTCTGACAGAGTCCCTTGGTCTGCTCCGTTGACTATATACACACTCGCACACGCACGCACGCAACTTGACGTACATGAGAATACACCCACACTGTGCATCACTCTTCAAGCTCTCTCTCCAAAAGAGAACATGAAAGAGAAGAGGAACAGCCATGCTAATTATCTCTGAATCTGAACAAAATGAACATCGCATTGTTCAATTGTTCTCTAAATGTAAGGTCCAGTCTTCATCACAACGTCACAGACTTACTGTCATACTTTTTTTATTTCCTTCAGTTACAACAAAGACGGAGCATTTAATGAGCGTGTTATTTTGTCACTATGGATTACATAGTGACAAAATGTGCAGTACAGAGGATGTTTTGGTAGCTGAATGCAGTCCTAATCTCTTCAGATTCTCGTTTTCAAGTTTCATTCACACACTTCCACTTGGCACTGCATTTCCGTTTCTAGCGGCAACCGCGCGGCACGTCGGGCCTGAGCGGAGGTCCGCAGATTCCTTTCCAGAGGGCTTCAGTCAGAGTCTACGTTCGGATCGGGGTATTTACCCCTCCTCCACTGCGGCCTTGTGGTGCACCCCATGAGAGCCTCCAGAGAACACAGAGGTGTTCAAGAAAACCCAAACAGAGCTCTGATTGTCGCTGCTGAGGGTTTAACACCCCCCTACGGACTCACTCCTAAGCATTTAAGACTGACAGAATGAGCATCCATCATGTAAATACGTAGCTGTTTGCACTGTGGATGGGCTTATTCAAACGTTGGAGAGAAATCAGTCAGTTCAGAAACATTTGAATCCTCAAGTGTCGTTGTCGTCTTCCTTGTCCTATTCAAATTTGCATGGGAAAGTAATTTACAATCTGTCCGAAGCAGCGTCTTTGAAACGGGGGTTGACAGCTGTAACAAGTGAGCAGGCTGGTGGGCACTACAGCCTGCTGAGTGATGACTGTTTCTTATTGGCACTTATTGACCAGAATCAAAGCCCCCCTACAGTGTCGCAGCACAACTAACTGGATTACAGACACCATCAGATGGCGCTCCCTCTTCCACCGACCCATCTACCTTATTAAGACCTCAGGGGTGGCGAGATGACCGCTGCCTGACACAGCGGAGGTGCAACACCAGCAACAAATCAAATGTTTCCAAAAACAGATCACAACAAGCGAGGTGGATGGACTGCTATTGAGAAGAATTTTATTGACTCGCAATATTAAAGTTTGCCTCTAGTTCATAATCTGAGCAAACAATGGCAAAATTATATCCCTTTCCGCACGGCTTAGAGGTTTTCCGTTATCTGTTGTGTTTTAATTACGTGGCAATTTTTTTTACTCCCTCACCCTACTTCATCAAATTAGCACCTGCAATGCTCCTAATGACCCCGATTTAACGATGATTACAGAAAGCAGGAGTTTCAGCTTTCCGTAAACAAATCCATTCCCGCTCGCTAAATAAATTACAGATGACTGAAATGAATCAAAACACAGACTGGAAGTGGACGAAGTGATGAGTTCTTCACAGACGTCTCATTGCCGGTATCAAGGTGGACCCATGTTTTAAAAGGTCAGCATATAAATATTTCTTTATATTACTTCTATGCTATAAAGTACTTTTAATGGAGACGGCAGACAGAATGGGGGAGTTTTCTTTGGCCAAGGCTGAACTTTAGCTAAAGATTACCAAGGCTTTAGCTTTGGGGTTTTTATCACGCTTGGTGTTTGGGGTGTACCCAGATGAAAACAGGACACAGGTACGATTTGGACATTTATACTTCAAATTACTACGAAGATGTTTATTTCTCATAAATGATTCATAAGCAACTATTTTAGGATATAAGTACTGATCTTTGTTGTGAAAAGCTAAAAATGTTCATCTTCTCAATCAATTAATGTCCCTGAGAAAATTAGAAAATAAAAAGGAATTCACAAATCCACTCCTCCACCAAGTCATACCAGGAAATCAAAAGTTGATCACAAAATTATTGTGATATCTCAGCAGAATTGATCCACATGTACCTAAAACAGAGACCAGTTACAGTTACTGTTGAAGATTAGAAAATAATGGCTTTTTCTGCTTCTGTCTGAAAATCATAAAGAGAGGGCATTACAAACTCCAAAATGCTACATATAGCTATGAATATGTTCATAGTCAAATTACTTGTAATTAAACAGAAATACCACAAAATATTTTAACCTGGACTTTTATTTTAACTCTGCTGACTGGACTCGCACTCTCAAAACAATTAAGTGCAAATACCATTTGCACATAACT
This sequence comes from Girardinus metallicus, assembly GCA_903067095.1. Classification (NCBI taxonomy): domain Eukaryota; kingdom Metazoa; phylum Chordata; class Actinopteri; order Cyprinodontiformes; family Poeciliidae; genus Girardinus; species Girardinus metallicus. The sequence continues at coordinate 27,053 of CAEGAE010015026.1, read as the reverse complement.
CCCAATCTTTGGTAGTAATCTCTCACTGCAGGGCTCCTACAGGAGCAGATAGCCTGACTTCTTACACAGTTCATCAGAGCTTGATACTTGTGTTACTATATAAAGAGCACAATGTAAAAATAGCTTATATTCCAAGCAACAACCAATTTTTTTAGCTTTGGCTTTGATAAATAACAATTGAAATAGATTAATTTTAGTCTTCATTCCAATATTTTATGATGATGATTTTGATGACATTTCAGAAAATGTACTTTGCTTTTCTTTGTTTGTTTGTTTTATGTTTTCATCATGAAAAGCACATTGAATTATCCGTTGCTGAAATGTGATATACAAATAAACTTGCCTTGCCACATCTACCTGAAAACCACCACTGATTCAGTGAATGTATCTTCACAAACGTTGCTTCAGCCTTCGTATAAAAATGCTATGATTGTGAAAAGAACCAGTGCTTTTGCAGCAGAATATTTTTCTCCTGTTTTAAATAAACTTTTCTGGATCATGTTAAGACATTTTGCTTATAATTTTGATGTAAATCATCTAATAAGGTGAAACCATGGTGTGTTTACTCAAGTTATCACACTTTCAGACTCGTACTCGGACTCATACTAGCCAGATTTCTTTACCCTCCCCAACCCTCTTGGACGAACCTCAACCACCATAAATGGTGCTCTACCAAAGGGTGGCAGAGTTCAGTGGGCGCAGTGGGAGTCACCTTCATCTAATGTTGAGCACACCCTTGGGACTTTGAGAGGCAACAACTCCTTCTGCACCTCTTCACTCCTCCCATTCTCCGTCCTCACCCCCCCAAACTTCACTAGCTGCCTTTCTCCTGGCCCTTTTGTCAGCGGATTACCAACGGTTTAGAAACGCACAAACCGATCCTTCCCTCCTCTGTTGGAACCACACAGGGGGTTAAGGCCGGAGCACACAGGGGAGACCCCCCACACAATGATCTGAATTACAGAGCCTATTCTATGCATGCCACTTTGTATCCATCCGTCCCCCCCCCTTCCCACCTCCATTTGCTTTGCTCAGAAATCACCACAGAGTGTTATTCAACAACTGTGGTTTTCCCAGCAGGAATCAACAGTTTCTTTGCCAAAAATCCAGATTTTCTGAATCCCTGCGAAGACATACTTCAGACTAACTCTTTGTCTTTTTGTTCCATTTAAACACAAAACATGTGACTCCTTGTAATGAATCACAATACAAACAGCAAGATATGGGAAGTCCGCCTCCCCACACGGGAACGAAAACCAAGTTCCAGGTGAAACCACAGTTTTTCTTATACAGCTGAATAAATTAAAGCCACAGCCGAGGCTTTCCTCGGCACAGCGAGAGAACACATGCCGTCTCTCCTCTTCTACAGGTCCGTATCCATCTCTCCCTCCCCTGTCTCTGGGACAGCTGCCCAGACATTTTATCTGTCTGTCCTGACCTGTGTTTGGGACCATCGGGGGAGCCTAAGTGGCCCATGAAGGGGGTCTCTGGCATGTTGCCAACTCGGTAATGACAGCAAAGCTGCCAGCAGCTCGCCTAACAAGTCTCTCATGTGGTGCTACAATATTGATATTGTATCAGATTGCAAAGGCTTTGCAGCCTTTTAATGAGAGCTCAGATTGATCAAGCAGCAGTGACTCTCCCTGGCTGTCTCTGCAGATCTCACCTCCATCTGATCCGTTTCACTGGCCGAGAATGAGCAAAAAAAAATAAAAAATAAAATAAAATAAAAAAACCCTCACCCAAAGAATCCAGATACACGAACACAGAAACTGCACAATAAAGCAGAAAATCAAATATTTATATTGTGAACAAAAATGTCAATTTTGCCCTGGGTGTTTTCTCACAAACTACGGCGCTAATGACTTTTACGGATACTCCTGATTTTATCTTTCGGTCAATATGCAATAAAAGAGTGTCATAAATTTCTCAGCCATACTGAGAAACAAAAAAAACAAAAAAAGAAAAAAAAAAGAAAAAGGCATCCTTTGTTGCAGTCACTATTTCTTGTTGTTGTTACTAAACTGTTTTAATTAAAGTGGTTTTCAAGCTAAAACAAAGCACGGCTTTCAGCGGACCTGATTAGAAATTAGATTAAGCTGATTTCCATAAAATTAGCAGCACAGTTTCCTCTTCTAATCCTGTTGCAGAAAATGTGTTAACTGAATCCCTCAGAAACTGTTCAAATAATAAAAAGATGATAATTGTAATACCACTTAATTTGGAGTATCAAACCGAATAGTGGAACAATTAAAAATCTAGTATTAGAAGGAACAGAGCAACACAGCGCTCAGAGTTTACACGTTTGCACTGGCCCACCACCAACACAAGTTCTGGCCATTTATCACACGGGGCCTCTGCTCTTTGAATATTAAAAAAACTAAATCTTGTGTGACTTAAAAAGAGGGAAGTGCAATAAAAACTATTACAAAAATGCTACTATAAATGTATTTCTCCAGTGAGTAAAAACTAGAAGACAAAACACTGATTCAACATCACCCATTCACACCCAACAGGAGGCTGAAAGGTCTGGCTGCTTTAGCTAATCCCATAACTCTAAAGCTAAATAATAACCATCTTGTTCCATGTTGATCTGTGTGAACAGCAGCTTCTTAGTTTTGGTTGTACTTTTCTGTTACTTTTTGACACATGACAAACAGTTGGTGATTATTTTGCTCTTTTAGTCATGTCACATGTTTTCACAGTTTCAAACCAGAAACTTTGAACCCACCAAGTGGGTGATTTTTATCCACTTTGACACAATTTACAGAAAATATTCCACTGCTGGTTTACTGATAGAATGAGGACATGTGATTGTGACTCCAACGAATAATATTTACCAGCAGCAGGTCATTTAGTTTGCTCGTCTGTCATGTTTTATACCTAGACATAGAGACATGTACATGGAGAATGCAACAATGCAAAGATATAAACATATAATTTAATTAAATTAAACAAAAGACTTGAGCATTTCTATAGATATATTCATAATTCATTCATAAGATGTTACAAATGAAAATAAAATGATATACTATTGCTTAAGTGCATGAGCGCCAAGGCTTTTTTTTCGTTTTTAACAGGTAGAAAAATGGAAGTAGGAAGAGACAATATATCTCTTCCCATTGAAGTGACTTGGAGACATTACAGACTTTTCAGTTCATGGGAAGACTGCAATTAAAATTTCATCAAAAACACACACAAAAAAAAATGTTCAACAACTAAGTCCTACATCCAGAAATGTATGTTGAACTAAAAGTTTCTCTTAATGTCTCAAAAACTAAAACAGAGGTCATGCTTTACTAAAAGAAAAAAAGAGGTTTTTCTTTCCTGCTTTTTTCCCCCTGTGAGATCAGGTTGCAGAAAAAGGGATGATAAAAGCAAATGGCAAACAGGCAGCTCATTCTAACACAAGCTGACAACCTTTCAGATGCACACCTGCCAAATTCCACTCAGCCTCCAAAACGAGTCTGTAAGGAAAAGTAAAACATTGGGAGTTTATCCTGCAGCTTCTACGTGAAGATGTCAGCCGAGACGAGTGAGAATGTAGTAAGTCCGCCAGCACCACCAGGCAGCCTCTGTAATGGATCTTAAACTTTGCATCCCTTATCTTCCTTTTCACCTGCCTCCACAAGCTGCCATAAAAGCCACAGCAGAGGTCTTGCAGACTTGAGTCTCTCCTATTAGCCCTCCATTAGACTCCTGTCAGAAAGGCAGCCAGCCGCCCTCCAATGCCCCCCACCCCTCCATCACCCGCCACTGTTGCGATGCGATCATGACCCCCTTTCAGTCCTTGAAACGCCCCCACTCCCCCGGATCTGCAGCAGGGAAGTAACAGGATGACGGTAAAAATGAAACCCTGCTCAGCCTCGGAGGAGAGGACATTGTGATTGCTTGTCAGTAAAAAGACTATTCCACGGCTGTGCAGGCAATCGGTCACACCAAGATGTGATGTGAAAACCTCAAACGCTGAATGCTGCATTACCACGGGTGGAAGGATATGAACTGTGGTCCTCTTTAAAGCGTTCCAGACGTCCGGGTGACTACAAAATCCCGGTTGTTTTCCTTACCTCCGCTCTGTTTCGCCTCCTTAAAAATGAATAAACAGGCCTCCGATCAAGTTCATAAACCCTGTGCTGTGCCAAAGCAGTTCTCCAGACATGAGTGATCGGCCCCTACCATCGCACATCTTTGACTCCTGTCCCCCCGTGCAACTTTAAACCCTCTTACTGCACCCATCCATCAGCTCAGAGGGAACATAAAGCACCAAACACAACGCGGAGATACAGCCAGCTTTTCAACCATGAAGGGATTAATGGGGACCTATATCCATTTACTGTGGATTGCAGGGAGCATGAAAGGTCAATCAGATTCATGAGAAAACGCTGTGGATGAATGTCTACGTTTAATGAATGCTGCGGAGAGCCAAGATCACTGTTACAATCTCCTGTGTGGAGCAGCAAAGCAATGAAAATAAATGGGCGGCGAAGCCGATTCATGATGCTCGGCAAACGACCAGTAAATCCACAGGATAAGCAGACAGGAGAGGGAGTGTCTTCATCTCGGGGAGAAGGACGCCCATCGCTGCCATCACTTGGCCTCACGTCATTTTTTAGGAGACCATTAGGAAGGTACGCCAACCGAGAGCTACTCCACCTTTCCCTCGGTATATCACTTGACGTGCGATGTTATGATTTCTGATGATGTGACATTACTGTTTCAATATATCTGATATTGATACTTTTGCTTTATCGAGCTGCATTCTGCCATCCTACAAACTGTCATTACTGTTCTGTTCTCAGTGTAGTTGACTTTGGTTGTTTTTAAGGCGCTGGATAAATAAACTTTGACTTGACTTAGGGTCAACATTAACGCATGTGCTTAATCTAAAAAGTTTAATGCGTTAATGTTACCTAAGGCAGACTAATTGCATCACCTATTTTGACCTAAAAGACTCTCTCCTGCAGAGGAGATACACAGTCAGGTACTATGGAAGGCCACAAGTGACACAAATTGCCACTTTTGCTACAGGTATGGCTAAAAGGCCGCGCAAAAAATTGTGGCTAATGACTTAGAACGACATAAAATATGCCAAGAATTCCATCAAAACGCGACTTTTTATGCCGTTGTAAGACTATAAGAGTCGCAAACGTGTGAAAAGACGAGTGAGGAGAGTCAGACTAGTGTGCTTATGGCAAATTTCAACGTAAAAACCACGGCAACGGACGCTTTTTTAAAACCAGTTTAGTATGAAACCCACTTACAGCAGCGGTGGATTACCCTCCCACCGAAGCATAGCCAGGTTATAGTTAGCATTTTCAAATTAAGTTTGAAACAAAGTGGCTTCCTACTGAAATGCTTAGAGACAATAAGACATTTTCTTAAACATATTTTGAAAACATGCATTTTTACAGTTCAAGCTTACAGCTTCATCACAGCAGTAGACTGTGATTAATCTGATTAAATTTTTTAATGGATTGACAGAAATAATACATATGAGCATTGGAAATTAGTTGAGAGAGAAAAAAGGTCATTTTGAGGAAATTTAACGAATGCTTCTTCCAGACCCTGCTGCTTAAGCTAGATGAGCAAGTGGACATAAAGGATTGTTTTCAGACGCGCACATTTTCGTCACAGCCCAGTGCTTCCTTACAAATAGAGAGCCGACTTCCCAGGTCGCTGATGGAAGCCGACACCCAGCAGAAGAATGAGCCGCCTCCGTGTCGTCCCTTAAAGCCCGGCTGAAGTGCAGAGCGGCCTCACAGTGTGTGGCGCCGCAGGTTGGCACACTCACAGGGGTCTTTATTGGGGTGCCGTCCTAAGCTCCAGGCAGCGTGCCCGGTGTTGACAAAGCCTGGTATCGCCTGCTGTCAGCCCATTCTGTGTGCGCCCGGCGGAAAGAATCAATTAGGCCTAGCTCACAACAGAGCACTTTAATATTTGACTTTTAATCGCCGGGCAGACGGCAGGACGGATCATGAAAGCAGGGCTGGCAGAGTCAGTTTTACTGATGTGGAAAATGAGGGTCAGAAAAACGCATCGGGGACAACGGGGGTGCATATCGCGCACCCCATTCGACGGCTTTCATGATCGTAAAAAAAAAAAATGTCCCTCGAGATGTGAAAGGAAAATAAACTTTTATCGCTCACAAGATACTAAAAGCCTTACGTAACCCGCTGCAAGGAGCAGGGAAGGGGTGTCACAGGTTTGTGCAGAAAGAAGCGCATCGCTCTGCAGAGGACAATGGTTTGAGAGACGAGAGCTGAGCTGAACTTTGAAGACTCGGGTGTTTAATCCCAGACTGCTGAAGGCCCTGCGTGTCAACAAAAGGATGAGGCAGAGAGAGAGAGGGAGCAAGGTGAACGCTGTCCTCACGCAGAGGGGGGTTTTGAAGTGGAGATCAGTCCTCAAAGAGAATATCTTACCAAAGGCCCGTCATTTACCTGTCGGCTTCTGCTAGTGTCACAGACGAGCGATGGAAAAATCAAAGTTCAGCTCCATCGAATATTCTGTCATGAAAAGTTTCTCGGCTGAGCTTATATATTCTAAAACTATCACATAGAAGGTCGTCTGTTCATCCAAGGGGGATCTGATTAGAGCTTCACGTACCGCTGATGTTGAGGTACTAATGAGTCACAGCTGTAAGTCGTAGCTTCTGCTGCGACTTACAGCTGTTCACACAGGATGGCTCTGATCACGGCAAAATGCACCTGTACGTTACAGGATGCCAGCAGCACTGCACTGCATCAATTAGCTAACTACAGTGTCTACTGTAAACACATGGAGGCGGATTAACGCTACGCTATTTGGCCTCTCGAACTTTGCAACAAAAACAGAAAATAAAAAGCCTGCAGCTACAATAAAGTTTAGAGATTTTTTTTTTACTTTGGTAAAGCAGCATGATGCACGAGTCTGTTTCCGAGGTGATGAATCTGTTCACCTGCAGTAAATAAAGTGTTGACAGTTACTGCGGCGGATAGTGTTTGTGTTTTATTTCCTCTGGGATCTGTAAACTCCACGATAACAGCAGCAGTAATCAGAATCTGACATATTTCTCCGCAGCTGGCGGAACAATACCCACGGAGGTGTAAAACACGAACATCCCGGATCGCTTTGGAAAGACACGAGTGTCGCACAATTAAACTTTTCTGATTCCATAATTTAGTTTTAGGGTTAAGATGAAAAGGAGCAATCAGTATGAAGATACATCTCTGAGGAAAAACCACACAAAACTATTCATGATGCTTAAACCTTTACATATTTGTCACATTATAATGACCAACTTTAATTTATGAGAACTTATGTGACAGGCCAACACAAACTAGTCCAGAGTAACAGGAAGTTCAGAAAAATACGTCTGGTCTTTAAAGGTGTAGTACGTAACTTTTATTAAAAACAAAAAAGTTTTTTATATATTTGTTAGAACTACCACTGTGTCATGACAGAATAATATAAGAGATAATCTATGAAACATTTAACTCATCTACAGAAATAAACTGCTCCAACAACCAATCAGAGCCAGGAGGGCCTCAGTGCTGTCAATCATCCTTGTGTATGTGCTACTCACTCCTTCCCTTTTGTACTCAGACCTCTAGAGCTTCCTCTCAACAGCATAGTCTATCCTGAATGCTAAGTAGACTATTTAGACTCCTTAGCATAGTCTAAATAGTGTGAAGTGTGTACACGATGGTGATTGACAGCAGTAAAATGCCCCTCTTGGCTCTGATTGGCTGTTTTTGACAGGGAGCAGTGCTTTTCTTTAGACAGCAATAGTAACTCAGGGAGGAGGTGGAGGAGTTTGATTGTTTCACAGATTATCCGTCTCATACTAAACTGTCACAAAATGGTGACAGTTTGAGCAAATATGTAAAAACCATATTTTTGTAAAAACAGATTTAAATCTCCTTAGAGGTTTGTTAGAGAGCTTTAGAAATCAAACTGCGTTGTGAAGAGCAACCACTAGACAAGCCTGGAGAAGTTTAACATAGAGTCAGGTTATAAAACAATACCTCAAGGTAAATACAAAAATACTTGCATGAGGACTGTGTAATCAGTTATATGACAAATAAAAAAAGCTGCTAGCTTACGAAGACCCGAAAAAACTGACTTGATCAGCTAAACCGATCAGTTTAGCTTGGTGATCAAGCTAAACTGACTTGATCAGAGAAGCAGCCAAGAGGTCTGCACCGAGTCTGAAGGAGATGAAGATTTACAACATTTTGGCTCACAAAACAAGTGCAAAATTTTTACACCAACACTGTACATCACCCTACACACCACCCTCCTGCCTAAGCATGGTGGTGGCAGCAACATGCTGTGAACACAGAGTTCATAAAGGAGATGGATGGAGCTAAATATAAAATAACTCATGAAGAAAACCATTTCAGGTTGTAAAATCCCTAAAACTAGGGCACCACAACTATAGGAGCCCTATATTAAACCTTAAAGTAACCCTTATTTATTGAGCAAAGCTAACTAAATATCCTCAAACACCTCATCAAACTGATGAAAGATTATTAAAGATGCTTTTCTTCAGCTGGAACCAAAGCTGAATAACATTCCTAAATCATACTTTACAGAGTTTTATGTCTTTAGGCATAACAGCCCAAGTCATATTTTGGCCTTACATCCTCAGCCGATCAGAACACTTGCTACGGTCCAAAAGCAATATCTTCGTTTACATTTCATACATGTTTATTTCTCGTCTTACAAAAACGTCAAAATATGACTTGGGCAATCAAGCCATGAGGCTAACGATTTGCAAGAAGGACAAATAACCATGTTCCTTCAAATAAAACACAATGAAGCTTGTAGCTGTAATGCGACGAGTTGGGAAATAGTTTATGCTGCAGGAATATGTTTCCAAGGCTCTCCGTCTGTGTCAGTGAGGAAGGAGTGGTTTCAATCAATCTGTGAGTAGGTGGTGAATAGCCTTACCTTTTTTTCTAAACAAGCTCCTTTAGATGTTCTCCTCTCCCACAGAAATCAGCCTCAGACTGCCAAGTTCTGTAAGCAAACACAAAGTGAATGAATTCTTGGCAAGCGCGAGGCTTCAACACAGGAGCCCAAACAACTCGCATATCTTTGCCTTTCCAGCTTGTTTTCAGAAATCCTTTTTAATTAAAAAAAAAAAATAAAAATATGTTCCTATTCTGATTCACTCAGACTTAATCCACACTCGTCCGTCTCTGCCGTAGCAGTTTTTCATAATCCCGATGCCCCTCCCATACCTTGCACTTTACACAAAGAGGTTACTAAATCTGGTAAAGCACTCCAGAAAACACACACACTACAGGAGAGGACGGTATAAATACAAATGATATTCACGAAGGATAATTTCATATTTTACTCCTACTGGCGCCTGAGGAAACAGGAAATAGTTCTGGGGAAGCTTTAATTAGACCTACGCCAGGAACAAGACATAAAAATGGTCTCCGTTTTTTAATATTTAATATTGCCATCATCTGTGTAAAAACTACCACAAGCAGACAGGTGAGTGATGTGCCTTTTTTTTTTTTTGTAGGATATTATTCCAGGACAATAGCAATAATGTTAAAAATACATTCGAGGTGGTAACACCACGTAGAAGCTGGATCACTACCCAGGCAGACGACGTGAAATCCTTTTATTGCTTTTAGCTAGGTGTCAGAAGCAGCCGAGCCACAAAAAAAAAAAAAAAAAGCAGCTGTTTTCTCTCAGCTCTTTCCATCAGGCTGCCATCTCACAGTGTCACCGTGTCTACAAGTGCCTGTATTTGTAATCTTGTAAAGTACGAGGCCTTGTTTTTCATCGCCTGTCAGTGAAGGCGCGTTGACAAGAATGGACAGGTGTCAGTGTCCACGCATCCATGTCTGTTACGCGCCGCACAGCTAAGAATAGCGGAGGACTTTATAAAGCCGTGGCCGTCTCACTGTCGAAGCATGTCAACAACCCCCAGCTGTTCTCTCTTTGTGCTAAACTGAAAAACCTTAGTGGACATCAGGAAGCTGGTGGTCGAGAGCAGAAGTTCCCCAAACAGCATTAGGTTCTGGGCAAGAACCCACAAACAGTGCTATGAAACATGTAAAGAATTGTTCACGTTTACGAAGTTTTCCCCTCACTTTTATTCACTGTTCTATAATTATTACTTTTGCTTAGCAGAAATTATGCTTCAAAGTCTCTGATTTTAGTTGGCAACGAGTTTGGGGGAGCAAAGCAGCTTGATAAATTTCAGAAAGATGAGTATGTCAAATAACATTTCAATACTTTATTTTAACTAGGGCTGTAACGATTCCTCAAATGATTCCAGCGCCTCGATTATTAAAATTCCTCGAGGAAAATTTATCTGCCTCGAAGCTTCGTAAAATTATGCTTTATTATTTAGTGCACCGTGTTTTGGCCAGGTCGTTATTTGTGTTGGGCAGCCCGCTCACTGCCGCCTATGAGTTGTTGCTATGCGCTAGCAGCATAACGGCAAAGTCTCCGGGTTTGTGTCGGTTCTTGGGGGATCAAAAAGCTTTTTTTTTTTTAACTGACTGACGCGATGCTTGGCGTACGACAGCTTTGCTCCTCCGGGAGCTGCGCGTTGATATTTTCAAAGCGAATGTTGAGAAGTGCGCTGCCGATGTACGTGATGGAGAGAGAGACGGAGATATTTCCAAGTACTCGATTAATCGGAAAAATAATCGAAAGAGTACTCGATATTCTTTTACAACAGTCCTAAACTTACATTTTATAACAATGATTGAAAAACAGATGTGATTTGAAGAACAAGTCTAGTCTAGACAAGGGGTGTCCACGATGCCCAGTGGCCATTTGTGATGATTTTGTCCCCCCAATAGAAGTTTTCACATGTAAATTTGGCCCTCCAGCAGGTCACTGATGCAGACAGAGAAATTTTAAATTTTATAATGGAAAAATGTTTCAAACAGAATCCTTTAGGAAACAATGAATTTGTTTCTCTTAACCTTGGTTTCTGCATCAACTATATATCAAGAGTGAATAGGACCATAAGTGGTCAGCGACTTTTAGTCAAAAGCAGGCTTGGACACAACCTTTCACTAAACTTGACTAAAAATAACGAGAGTGACTCATACGCACAAGCTTTCAAAGCCCCAAACTGGGCAAAAACCTTTTTACGTCTCAGATTAAGAATTAGAGATTCTCAACAATCACAATATTGCATGTTTAATTCACTGTAGGTAAAACAAAAAAAGAAAAAGAAAAAAATATTTAGTTTTGGATTTTTAATTTTCTAAAATATTTAGATTCATTTAATCTTAAAAGTTTGGACACTTCTGGTCCAGACAATGTGCCTTGTCATACGGACGCATTTGTCACATCACAACCACAAATTTTCCTTCCACTCCACCATTATGTCCCATTTCGTAAAACACATCGGTTATTGTTTCAACCAGACGATATGTGAAACATTTAGAGGCGTTTGAATACTTTTGCGAGACATTAAAGTCCACCTGAAACTTTAAAAGCCAAGTTGAAAGGTAAATGACATTGGCATTTAAAACAAGGACACATGAGGAGCAAGTTCTTTAGTCATCAAGAAGAAACAAAGCTGCAGAGACAAAACTGGTTTTGACAGCTTTTCACAAGGCCAGAAATTGACACCCACATGCTTGCTGCATTCAGCAGACACAGCAGGCTGCAAATGACTTACTTTTCTTTTTCCCCCAATAAAATAGAAGAATGACAGATTTAATATAAATAAGCGAAGAGGAGGAGGGAGAAGGGAGGGAGGGGGGACCGGTACAGGCTGCGGGTGACAAGGCGCTGTGACGAGCGTAGCAACCAGGGGGGAAATGCGACACCTGGCCTTGTCCTTGATGTGAATAAGAGGATGATGCATCAAAAAGTGACAGAGCAGAAAGATGGTTATTACCCTGCCAAAGAGCAAGGGAAAATAGGGAGGAAGAGTAGAAAGTGACTATTTTTAGCAGTAGAGTAAAAATACACCAGAGCTTGACTTGATATTCCTTCTCATCAGAACATTTTGTAATTCCGATATTTTCTCCAAAATTGAATTCTGAACGCCGATTTCGGAACGACCGAATCGGCTCGCTGGATTCGGGCCGTGCAAGCCGATGCTCTTTTTGACTGAGATAAGTGGGAGCAGGTCCTGCGCTCAGGTCGATCCTGTTGAAAGTTTGATCAAAGGAGTAAGTAAGCAGCAGCCCGAGGCTCTGTTTTCCTTCTCCGAGCCAGAGAGTAGGCCGATTGATTTCAGTGGGCTGGAACCCTTGCTTTTGCCTCTATCGATCCCTTATGTCCAGCCCTGTCTCCTCACCAATTAAGAGTTCACTAAAAAAGCAACTCTTACTTATTTCCTCTTCACTGAGAAAAGTCCCTGCTGTGTATACTTTGTCTGTTGTTTTTAATTCGGTACGTCTCAGCCTGCGGTTGCAATCGTCACTGAACGTTAAGAGCGACGTCAATCTCGTGATGTTGTAGAGTGTTAAGAGAGGTGTAAGAAAAGCTCCCCTTTCTTTAAAAGATAAACTCGCCGCACACGGTTTGAAAATCACAGAGCATCGCCGCAGCTGTTTATCCTGCAGCCAGATATCTGAAGCGATCAGAACGAAAGGAGATATTTTGGACGCAGAAATCGGGGATGTGTCTGAGTGTCAGGCGAGGAAGATCAAAAGATTCATTAGATGAGAATTAGATCAAACACGGCTGAAGTTGTGCGGACGCACAGAGGAGGTGTAAGAGTGAGCGTGGTCGACATGAGAGGAATAGAAATCCAGGCTGCGGAGCCAGAAAGCTGACTGACTAGGAGTGGCTTTAATTGCTGGGAACATCCACGTCCAAGGAATCTGCCTACATCGTCGTCTTTTTCTCCCCCCCGTCGGCGTGTTATCCTCTAATCTGGCCACGTTCTGGGTGAAACTTTTATTTAAGCTGTTCACACTCAGAAATTTCAGTCCTCCCTCCACCCCACGTTTCCACTCTTATGTTTAAACTTGTAATCCCATTGCATTGGTAGAGTGAGAAAAATCCAATTTCAGATAGCTGTAGGACCATAAATAATATTATGCGCAGCAGCGGCCGCACCACCCCGAGGGAGAGACAGAACAGGCTGTTGTTGTGAAGCAAAGAGAAGATAGAACACCATTTTTGGGGAGGAAAAACAGGAGAAAAGGGGGGAAAAAAAAGATTAATAGAACACAAAATTTGAGTAGGCCGAGTTGGACACATCAGCGGCTAAGCAAAGAACAGGTATGTTTGAGATAATTAGAGGAGGAGCAGCATTCGGCTTCTATGCACCACCAATCTGGAACAATCTTCCAGAAAACTGCAGCTGAAACACTAAGCTCCTTAAAATCCAGACTGGAAACTCACCTGTTCAGAGTCACTTTGAAGCATAATCGACTAACTTAACAATGACACTTGACTAAATGTCATGCTTCAATTGTTCATTCTATGTAAAACACGTTGAAATGCCTTGTTGCTGAGATGTGCTATAAAAATAAAATTTGATTGATTGATTGAATTGAAATGAAAAACTAGCTATAAGCTAACTGTAGTAGTAATGTCATGAAGGTCGTCATCTTTAGGACTCTTCCTCACTCTAGCCAGATAAATCGCACACACAAAAATAGGTAAAGTGTCTTCACGTAAAGCACCTGTACTTGCACTGTGGGCCTGATCCAGTTGGTCAGGATGCTCTGGACTTCTTCACCCTCTTTTTAAAACCATTGTTTCCATCTACATTAGCCCTCTGGTGGTTAGGTTCTGCATAGTCCAGGGCTCCAGCCTAACTTTTTGAACTCGTTGCCCTGGTGCGTCTAACTTTTACTCTTAGTTGCACCACCGCCAAAATTAGCTGCATCAATATTTTTCATCGCATCTCCTTTAACATCTCATGTTTACATGTTCACTTTTTTTAAAATCACCGTGCATTAAGACACACGCGTCAAACTCAAGAAGCCCCACCATAGCTTTTCATGTGGCCTTCTAGATTCTAGACTAAACACTAAGAGTGCTTACATATTATATTATCAATCAAATCAATGCAGTTTTTACCTATTTACTGCCAAATTATATCAATCAGTTCCTCCGGTTTCTTGGGAATTATTGTGGAAATTGACGCGAAAGCAATAAATTGCACCAACAACAGGGAGTTTACTGCAGATTTTTCTCAAAGATTGACAGAAACTTTCTTACTTGTACTAAACAGCTGCCTCAGCCTTGATTCATGTCAGATTTTAGTCCATGATCTATACAGCCAGTATTAAAAAAACGCTAAATTTACCGTCATAAATAAGAGCTAATATTTGCAAATATTTCCAAATTAGCACCACAAACACGTTGATTTTTATTGCAAAAAAAAAAAAAAAAAAAAATCACAAAAAGAATCACAAGATCCTGGAGGAACTGAAAAGATGTTCAATAATAATAATTAATTTTAAGGATTCGTTGATATTTGAATAGTTGGTGAACGGGTTTGATCGATACATTCTAGCACAACCGGCCCTTTAAGAGCATTCATGATCAAAAATGAGTTCGACAGACCTGCATTAAGGCAATATTGGCTTGTAAAAGATTAGCTAATAACATGGTAAATATAAAGTTTTTTTGAATGAGCAGAACTGTACAAGACGGGTAACTTTCTGAAAAACTAACACCAACATTTCAGAAGTAAATAGTAATTATAAGTAGTGTTTGCCAACTAAAGCTAAAAGATAGGTCCCGTCTTCAATCTAATGGAAAATCTGTGCTGGCAGCTGAAGATTATGGCGAAGATATGACTCTCTTTGCCCAAGAAAAATGTCAAAATACCAGTGGAACATGCAAAAAGTTGGCAAGTAGCCAATAAAGGGGTTTGAATACTTTAACACCAATAAAACATTTTCCACTGAGATAAAGAGCATATTTAGATACCTCACCCGCTTCCTATCTCCTTCTTGACTGACCTGAAATCATTTTAACTCTTGATCTGCCAGAGTTAGGAAACGTTTTGGAATACGTTTAACTGTATTCCATTTTTATTTGTTTATATATTGGGGTGTGTTAAATAGAATCCATTCATGTCTATCGAGCTACAAGAATGTGTTTCACAGGAATGAAGTCGACAGCTGAAGTCAGGAAGGCGGGTTTTTGTTTCCAGCAGACAAAGTGTTTAGCGGCATGAAACAATCAGAGCCAGTAGGACTTTTGAAATGAACGGAGTCATTTATTCGCTGAGGATGGCACATCTGGAGCATTAACGTTTCTATGAATCGAGTTTACACAGACATGAATGTCCTCTTATTAGCCAAACGTTCTTGGGTTTGCACCGGTGCGATCTCAGATTTGTTTTTTCAGGCGCGCTATTGAGAAATTAGGTTGCATCCGCGACCAAATTGGTTGCAGTGAGCCCTGTCGTGCTTAACCTCATGTTGAGTTGCCATGACAAGCGACAGCATAATGAAATGGATGACGCAAAGGTTTTGGTGGGTTTCATTTGAGATTCTTCAGCCTCCCAATCTCCATTTCCAGCTAGCATTCTCTCTGCAGCTGTTTAGCTTCCCTTTTTCCCGTTTTATCAGTTTTACATTTGACCTTTTTAGAAGCCAACGCAGGCCAAAAGCGCCCTTTTGAAGAGTAAATTACAGTGGAAGAAAAACCTATTTTGAGTTGTTTTGGGTCAGAGTGTCTTACCCTCTTCCAATGAGTCCTGAAGGCCTAGATTCATTTAATTGTGACTTTAATGGCCCACTTAGTCTACTGCTATCTGAGTGCACTCATTGATCGCTTGCCAAAATCCAGGGGAGTGGGGTGTGTCTGTTTGTTTTGCCTCACTAATGGACACCATCTTAGCATGCACCTCAGCCGAAAGCGAGTGGCAGAGCAAACACAGAGATGAAAAGGAAGAAACACTGCCAGAGAAGAAAGGAATATAAAACAGCCTAAAAAAAAAAAAAATGATGAATCACATTTTTGTGTCAGCATCTCAGGAGCAGTGAAAGATGAGGGCAATTCTTAAGGTAACAATCAGACCGATAAAGCCTTGCTTATCAGACAGACAATCTGGTTTTAAACGATTCTCATAATCGTCGCTCGTAGCCATTAGTTAATTCTACAATAAATTAACCACAGCTGTAACAAAGTCGCAGATAAAGCCGATTGGAGACGGCCACTGGATAGAGAATTGAACGCTGCATTTTAAGATGTAACATGGCTTTAGCCATGTTGCTGCTGTTTGATATTAGCAGTGAGAAGGGGCCTCAAGCTGCTGCCTCTGGGGATAGATAGGGCAGTGAAGCCCGCACTCTGTGGCCAGCAGGGTATAATTACATTTTCCCGTGGGGCACCTCTGCTGCACCAACTCAGCCATACAGAGGGGAGAGATTGAAATCTGATTGCACTCACGTGCAGCCATCAAATGTCCACACGTCAACAGTGAACGTGCGCACGGCGTGCACGCCGGTCTGCCTCTGGCACGAGCGCAGAGCGAACGATCAAAAGCGTCGCCGGTCGTCGTTCTGTCCGACTGTTCTCGCGTGGGAGAGTCTGAGAGAGGCATTGTCGAAACGCCCTTCAGTCTCTCTTTTATTAGAGCTGACGGGAGCAGAAACACCGGTCTCAAATGCTGATCCTCTAAAGCCGCCTCATCGCAGGAAGCACTAATGGCGACTCGTATATTTTTCAGACGAACGAGGATTCAGTTTAGTACTGCTGACTATCAAACTGCGTTAAAAATGATTCAGAAGAGTCGCTGTGAGGAAGTGAATAAATAGTGCAACAATAGCAGTTTGTCTCATGAGTTTGAGATGAATTTCTGGAGAAACTTATATATGTTGAAACATTTCATTTTCAGAGCTTTAAACACCAACCACTACTCTGTGGATTTATGTTGGTTCTTAATATTTCAACACACAATAATTTATATTGAATAGGGAGCTACAGTCTGCTGCAGACAACGTTTAAATCAAAACGTATATTTGCGATATTGAAAATTAGGATTGCCCTAATCTGATTCCAGGTACTGGCTCCAGTTCTGCTGATGTTATTTTAAAATGACCCATATTTAATCCTGCTCCACCGTTTGTTTTGTTTTCCTCTTGTGCCTATGGGCTCTTACTGGGTTCTCTGGCTTTTTCCATCAGCCCAAAAGGATGCATTGTTTGTCCTTTGTGTGTCTACGTTGCCCTGAGAGGGCGCTGTCCAGGGCGTTCCTCTGCCAAAATCCAGACTGCGTACGTATTCGGATTTCAAAGTCACGGCATTGAATGTTTTCAATACTCTCCAGGGTTTTTTTTAAAAAAGGAATAAAAACATGAGTTTTCTTTTTACTTTGATCAGCAGTAAACAATTTGGTTGTATTATGTTCTAAAACTTAAAAAAGGGGGAAGATTTAAAGCTTGTAGGATTATGTCAAAGCCAATGGGAGAAAAGATAAAATGCTACAATATAACCACTTGAAAACATTCATGATTATGCATAGAAATCTTTGAATAAGAGCGTCTATATTTCAGCACAAAATATGTTTAGATAGCTTTCAAGTTGTTTTTATATTTCAACCACCCAGTATCCCAGCTGTACCTGAATGCATCCTGTGCAGTTGCTGTGATTATTCAGTCAACTCATATCTCATCAACAGAGATTCTTGCATGTTAAACAACGTATGGAGTTCGGTCTGATTGGATGCTGCAGGTTTGAAGCAAGCTATTTTTTCTCCATTATCTGTGATGTCTACATTCAACTTAACTTTGTTTCAGGTGAGTATTTCAGCTAAGTGGAAAGCCGGCTGTGTACTTTACTGCTGTATGGTGATAAAGTTGTTTGTTCTAAATGCTTTCTCCTCTCTAGCTGCATGAGAAACCTTAATGTTTCCACATAGCAGAGCTTAGTGATAGCTGGGAGTCCTCTCTGTTTTGTTTTTACTTTTTAAAGCTGCCCGCAGAACGTGGTATTGCGTACATTTACCACATATACCATGTGTTCGTGTATATAACAACGCTGTATTTGCTTCATACTCGTGCGCATGGAATCAACATGGTTGTACCGAATACTTTTGGTGCAAAAACTTGCGCCGTTACACTCCTGCCGGATGGGTGCTGAGTATGCCTGGTTTCTCAATAGGCCACTTGTATAGGACCAAATACAATCTAAGGCTGCGTTCACAATGCAGCATGAAATGACCCAATTACAATTTTTTGTCAAATCGGATTTTTTTTGCCGTGGCCGTTCACACTTGTATGTGACCTGTATGTGATCTCCAGTGTGAACGAGCAAGCGACCTGAAAGTGTCACGCATACGCAGTAGCGGACGCAATAATGTCATAGAGAGCGTGCTCAGTGTTTCGCCAACCGCCATAAAATGAAGAAGAAGTGCTCAGCATTTGTGGAAGTAAACATGGATGCTAACAGTGGAGCATCTTACGATTTTGAAGTTGTTGTCTGACCGGAGCAGCATATTATCAACTTAATCCTCATTATAGTCCGTCATGGCTGTTGTTTTTCTTTCTGCTTGCATCTATCAAGACGCTGAATAGTGACTTTTGTCAAGTATCAGTGACGTTCAGGTTGGATGAATGCGACATGGACGTTAGGTTGCATTTGAATCGGATACCCAAGTAGACTGGGTCGCATTCAAAAAGAATCCGACCTGTGCTGTTCAGGCTGTCATGAAAAGATCAGATACAAGTCGCAGTACATCAAAAAAAATTGGAATTGGGTCACTGCAGGCTGCAGTGTAAACGCAGCCCAAGTCACAAGATGCGCAAACGATGGAGGAAGTCTTTGTTGGGTCTGCGGTCGAAAAAATCACCAACAGGTCATATCAAAACAGAGTTAACATGTTGACATTAGCTGCTTAGATTAGATTAGATTAGATTTATTGTCTCTGCACAGTAAACAGTACAACACAGATCTGCTCGGGGCTTTTATAAACAAACAGTGACTCATCTTCTGTTAGTATAATTGGCTGAAATGGCATTCTAGCAGCCTATCTTAGCATGAAAGCATCTCAACGGGACTGAGACGGGAGTATATCGAAGATGGTAGCCTTATATATTGAATCAAACATCTCTAATAAAAAAATTATAACGCTATGGTCCTACACCTATAAGTTATCAAGTTTAAAAGCAAATAGTTGCCCTTAATGATATTAACTTTACTGAAGAATCAAACTTTGATTCAGATTAGCATGAATAGCAGAAAATCCCAATCAGCACATCCCTGTAAAACTGACTTGAGAATAACGTACATCTGTTTAGATGTTGTGGGATAGAAAATAAGCAACGTAGACAAAACACGTCTGAAGAGCTCCAACAGAGTCTAATGGAGATGCTAGATTTAGGCCTCTTAATGTGACCTTATCTAAACCATTATCTGACCACAAAAGGCTAAGGTGGTGGTAAAACGAGCAGACATTAGCGCTGCCCAGACGTCCTGCAGTGTCACCTTGACTGCTGATATCTGCCACAACAACGCCCTCCGGCCAGGGGAGGAGGCCCGCCTGACAACAGGTCCATCAGTAGCGCTTCGAGGGGTGGAGATCGGAGGAACGCGTTCCTCTGCCTTCGACAGCAGCTACAGAGTGCAGCATTAGCATACAATCCATATTCATGTGTGTTTTCGCTTTGACTGCGTCAAGCAGCTCCTCTCGCACATTTTGAGCCAATTTTACAATCAGCATGTCGAGCATTTTCTCCAGGAGTCCCGCGGGCCTCTTGTGTATTCTCAACACGGCCGCCGCGGGGGGGAGAATAAAAAAAATACATCAACAGGTCTCAAGGTCATTACCTCCTCTCTTTTTGTCTGCACGTTGGCATGTGTGAGGAGTTCGAGTCTTTTTAAAAACGGTGAGGGAACAATAACATGGAGAAAATGGCCGATGGTCGTTCAAGTGTTGTGCGTGAGCGTCATTTTAAGCAGCGTGAGCGTATTAGATGCGTGTGCGCAACTAATTTAGTGCAAGTCGGCGGTTGTGGTTTTATTTCTTTTCCCACAACATTGGCGAGGGTAACCAAGCAATTATGCCTGGGAGAATGCGTGTGAGAGCGTAAATGTGTCCATCTGGGCGCTGAGTGCAGCATGCAGTTCCGACATGCCTTACAGGTAGAGTAAGCCGGAGCATCCTCCTTTGGTCCACTGACATTTCAGCGAGAAAAGAGGCCAGTTGATGTGGGGTTACAGCTTCCATGAGTGTGTAGGAATAAATAATGAATGCTTAAGGAAGAGATCCCTGAAGCTTCTTTTCTTTCCATCCATCCATCCATCTCCGCATTCGTCCATCCGCCCAACAGGAGCACCAAAGACGGCATTCAGGGGCGTTCAGAAGCTTCTGTCATAAATATTTCAGCCGTCAGGTCAGCGATCACACCCTCCTTCCCTCGGCTGCTCTTAACCGCCACCGCTTGGCGATGACACAGCCTTTTGACCCATAAAGCTATTGACAAAACACTGACGGTGAGTACATTCACTGAGACCAGTTGTCAGTAGGACGGCAGACAGCTGCAACTGTTGAAATGGCGACTCTTGAATGAATGCCGACTGGTGGATACCTAATTGGCTTCCAAAATAAATAAAAAAAAGGTTGCCACAAGTTAAATCATTCCACACAGACCTGCACCAAACTTTAAAAGTAGTAGCATTTTCACTTTTGTTGTTTTTTTTTTTGCACCAGGAGAACAAAACAAAACACCAAAACAGACCAAAGAAGCACTAAACATATAAAGTGCAATCTTATGATCGATTTTCAAAACCAACGATCCACTCATAAACAACATCACTTGCGAGGAGTTGCTTAAAATCCAAACCGAGAGACAGAGATCACATGTTAACAGCTTCCGCGTTCTAAACTCAAAACTTCGTTCACAAAGCAAAACGCCTGTCCGCTCGCTGCCCTGACTCGGAGCCAGATCCCGCGGCGCATCCGTTAGAGGCGAGAGGTCTGATCTCTTTTAGCCCAATGAGCAGCGCCGTCAGCGGCGTGCATAAATCTCAGAGGCAAACAGAACGGATCAGAGCGTTCAAGTGTAAAACTAGGGCAAAGCTCCAGCACTGTACCTTCTGGATGCGCTACTCTTGGAAGGAAGGAAGCAAGTCCTGCAGAGGACCGAGATCCGGCTCACGGGGAGAGATTGGGGGGGCAGAGATACGTACACATGCTGCTGTATGTCAGCTGTTATAAACAGACATTAGCCATGAGATATTTATCCACGCACCTGTTTGGCCAGACTATACGGCGTCCACTCCCGTCCTGCTCTGCTTGGATCCGGTCGGCTTGCGCTGGCAAAAGTGAGGAGCGAGTCTCACCCCCCACGCAGCCCGGTGCAGACAGCTCACTGTTATGGATGCACTGACAAGTGAAAAGAGGGAGGCGTGGCTTCACATGAGATAAATAAAAGAGGGAGGAAGAGAGGGAGGAGAGAGGCTCCCTCAATCTACAATTCAATTTTGCCCTCTCTCTTTTCAGCGTTGTTTTGTCCTTCTCTTCTTTTAGCATATTCTCGCTCTTTTTAAGCACTCCCTTTTTTCTTCTTCTTTTTTTCCCCCCTCCTGCATGTTATTTGTCAGTGGTTTCCATTAGTTTGACTCTTTCTTCTCCTGGGTTGCTTCCTGTTTATTCTTTCTCCGTGTCGCATTTTCCCTCTGCCTCTTCAGGCTTTTTGGGCTCTCATTCATGAGCAAACATGCTGCAGAGTTGCATGTGTGTATGCGTGTGTGTGTGCGTGCGCAGACACTGAACCAGGGCAGCTCTGGCCATCTGTTGGAGCCTGTGAGCTTCACCTATTCACAGTCTCATTAAGGCAGAGGCACACAGAGGAGCAAAAGAGAAAGAAATGGGAGGGAACGGAGGATCAATCTTAACACTGCAGGGTTGAGGAGGGAAAGCGCGGCGTGGCAAACACACACACTCTCTCTTTCACACACACACACACAATATCTGTCAGGCTGGCACCTCTGAAGAGAGCTGGCATGGGCACGCCTGCTCACTGGGTTCAGGCATTGGAGGGGATTTGGCTCACAGCGTTTGAGCACGCAGACAGAAAAGAAACGCACACCCAAATCAATTTATACAGAAACGCACAAAAAGTAAAAACGGCCATGTTCGCGAAAACACACACACAACATCAAAGAAGAACATTTCCCTGACAAATTAGTGCCAAAAAAGTGAATAAACGGAAATAGACAAGACGATGGAAAACATGGGACATTTTAAAAAAGTCCCTTCTTGTTGATAGTCGGCCTTAAAAATAAGGGCATTTTCTACCCCGGCTTCAGCTAGATATTTCTCCTGAGTGCGGGCGTCACCTCCTATTTCTGACCAGAAGGAAGAGGTGCGACGGAGGGTAGCAGAGGGCGGAGGCATCCGTCTCTGTCTGCTCCAGCCGTCCCATGATGGATGCGCCTGTTTATCCCTCTCTGCAGGTTATTTAGATGCAGTCACAGCCAGAAAGATTAGTGATGGGAAACTTCTGCACCTCTCTGCCTCTCCTCCCACCTTGTCTAATCAATAACACTCTTATCTATAATCAGCATTTTGAGGCATTTCTTCATGGAAATATGAAGAACTGAGAGAGAGAGAAAAAAAGAGTAATTGTCCCACTCTCGATGTTTTCAATTACAGAGTCGGCTATGGATCATCTGCGTGTCAGCGGGGCTAAACAGGTTATTTGTGTTGCTGCGGTGAGATGAAACCATGCTGAGCAGGGAAGAAAATCAAAACGGCATTTCTCTGACCAGGATTGTTTCTGAAAGAGGCAAAAACAAATGGTTTACCCACGAAGAGAGCAGACAGCACAAAGGCAGGAGAGGATGCTCTAAGACAGACGAGAGCCAAATTACAATTTCTGGTTTATGTGCGAAACAGTCTAATTACAACATCCCCACAGTGAATCATTGAGGAGGCAGCATGCTGTGGAGATACGTTGCTTCAGCAATGACAGGGAGATGAAAATGAAGGGACTCAGATAGGCTTTAAAAAAAGACTTGCTGCTGACGCAGAGCTTCGCCTCTCAGCAGAACAAGAGCCAGAATCACAAAGCCAGTACAAGGGAAAGGTTTGGATGAAAGCATATTTATGTGTTAAAAATGGCCTCGTCAATCCCCAATATCCGGTTACAAGACTTAAAAACTGATGCTTGAAGTTCATATCTATCCAGTCTGTCAGAGCTTAACGAATATTTAATAGGACTTTCAAAACGTGCATGTTTTTGGCTTTGTCCTTTGTGCAACGCAAGGACCAAAAAGTCAAGATGACCTTTCAGAAGTTCATTTATTCAGCAACCGACGTGTCATTCATTATATAATGACATTTTTAATGCAGAGGGAAAGTAACAGCGCGATTCTAAACACCATCCTTGGGTTTTTATGACTGAATACGACAGACAGGCTTAAATAACCTTGCAGGATATTCCACTGACTGGACTGAACCTTTATCCACCCAGGACTACGGATGAGGCAAAAAATGTTACATAATGAAACACAGGTGTTTGTAAAATTACAATACAGACGTTAACTCATACTACATTTAAAATAATAAGCGACATTTGTCATATAATGAAAGAAACAATTTAGGTAACACTTTATTTGAAGGTCTTTGCATAAGACTGACATGGCGCTGTCATTTTAAACAGGACATAACGCCCGTCGTGAGCCTGAAGGAGTCTTTATGACTGCTGTAATGAAATGTCATTCACTATATAACGGCATTTTTAATGCAAAGATGCATTAAAAATGTATCACAGGTGTCACATTTGCATTATTTGGTAAATAATAACACTTAAAAGAAAAGTTACAGTAAAAACTTGCATTAAAAGTTCATTGAACGTGCCAACTTTGCATCAGAGGTAGAGCAAGAAGTGCCTCGTCTGAAAATAAATTATGAATGAAGTGAGCGTCGGTGGAGCGCATCGCGTCACGGGTCCACCACTCCTGGTCGTAAACCGTTCACACAGGAGTCTGGTTGAGTTCGCATTTAATTAACATGAACAGCTACGCGCACACAGAAAACTAAATAAAAATAAAATAAATCGGAAATGAGCATCAAGACCTGCTGAGTGATCGAAGCCTTTCTCTCCTTCCAAAATCAACAAACTGTTTGTGGCTCTAAACTACTTTTCACCGCCACAAAATGAGAACCAGGAAGCAGCAAGGACAGGTAAAAAAAAAAAACATTTCTTTCAAACAATTATCTTAGTATTCCCAACATCCATCGTATTTAACCCAAAGAAAATGCTCGGTGCATTAACAGGGGTCTTGTATAAGGAAGGTGAACGCTGCTGTGACGAGGCGCAGGCTGACACCGCGTTGGGCGAGCGTGGCCACAAAAATGCACATGAACACACACAGACAAAAAAACCACCCATGTAATCCAGCTGATAAACGAATGAAGGCTTTAGCAGTCCCCCCCAATTACCGTCTGTTTATTTCAAAGCATGATACGCCAATTTGAAACACAACAGGAGAAAATATCAGCTGAAATATTTATTCTGTGGCAGCAGTGACGGCTCGCCTTTAAAGTGCAAATCAGGTGGAGGCGTAACCTAAAAGAACTCCAGCTGTAATTACAGTGAAAGGTGGATTTCAAAAGAGTTTCCCCCCACCACTTCACAGTTAAAGCTGAAGTATGCAACTTTTACAAAATATATATATATTTTTGTTTTATTTGTTAAAGCTATCACTATGTTGCCACCGTTGAATATGAGACGTGTACGTGCTGCTCAAACCCTCCACCTTTTTCTCTGCTGCGCTACAGCTGGTTCACCACAACGCAGCCTGCCATGAATGGTCAGGCTAGTTAGCATAGCTGCTGATGATGGCAGGTAAATGCTTTTCTTGGAACAATAATTTGTTTCTCTGCCATTAGCGCATTTAGTAGCTTCTACACAAGGTTGATTGACAGCGCTAAGACCCTCCTCCTGGCTCTGATTGGTTGTTTCTGACGGGACGCAGTGCATTTCTTCAGGAGTAAACACTGAAGAAACGCGGCCTTTTCACAGATCGAGCGTCACATTATATTGTCACGACATGGATTTCACAAATAAGAAAAAAAAACAAAAACAAAACATATTTCTGTAAAAGTTACATCCTGCAGATTTAAGTGCCAGTGTGTACAAAAAAATATCAAACAATACTTTGCTATTTGTGGCTGCAACACAGAAGAAAGGGGGAAAAGTTCAAGGGTCATAAAGACTTGGCAAGATGTCCTCGTGGATTCAGATTTTAACAAATACACATAAAGACAAGAAGTTAGTCTCCAACGTGTGCACGCATTAGTCGCATAAAGAAGCCAGCTTACAGATGATTCCCCAGACACAGCCATGTTTTTCCATCGCCATGCCGGCATGCCAACACAGCAGCCCAGTGACACCACTTAAGCACATGGTTTATTCATGCTCACTCTCTCTCGGTCCCTCTCAAATGCACTTAAAGCTGTGTCATGCTGTTGACTTCTAATTGGGCTCAACACAGATCAACAGATGCGTCTTCCACCAAATCAATCGTGAACAGAGCAGCGTTGCTTATGCAGCTGGGATTCATCTCAACAGATACCATCCCGGACAGGAAAGGAATTTAAAAAAAAGAAAAAAAAAAAAAAAAGACCTCAATAAAAGCCGTAGAACATAGAAACGGAGTTGCACACTAGAAAAAAAAAGTCTTTATGTTAGACAAAAATAATAATAATAATAATAATCACAGTTTAAAGACTCAGAGAGAGGCCAGACCTTGGGGAACACATTTTGCTTTTCTGTTTTCTGCTTCATTGAATACAAAGTGGGAGAGGCCTTGTGAACAAGCCTTTGCATGATAATGTCAGGGCAGATGCATAAATAAAACTGAAGGATGTCTCCTCAGATGGGACAGAAAGACAGCCATGTTCTATCAGGCTGAGATCTTGTCCTTGGCTTCAAGTATGTTGTAACAAATGAATTTGTTCCTCCTCTTGCACTTTGTGGGCCAGGCCAATAAAAATATCCCCCGTCAGTTGGCAGCACAAAGAGGAAAAGGGCTCATTGCAAATGAGGCAGACCACCTCAATGCCTTCCTTTCACCCACTCGCCGTCTCTCAGAGTTTTACTCCTATTATTTTTGCAGCCTGGGTTCATTGGTTCAAGGCTGACTTCTCCTCATCGCCGTCGAACAGGCGTACAGACATATCCCCAGCGGGCTGTCCTCTGTTCAGCATAAATCCCTTGTTGAATGTCTATGTCACCATGACTACATTATGATGAGAAACAGAGCTGGTGAGGAAAAGTCCCAGAAGCTAAAAATGTAAAGACTCAAGGACAAGGAATCGGTAGAACCGGGGAGGAGAGAAGTCCTTGTGTTGTGGAGCCTTTCTGGTGAAAACAGCACACAGGCTGCAGCAGGTTCCCGTTTATCCTCTGAGTGCATTGCTCGAGGCTTGAGGCAGGCAGACGCGTATCTGTGCCTCTTACTGAGCATGCTAAGGCCGACGTGCTCTAAACTTCAGTTTGCGTTCCTAGAAAATGTCCTGACCTACTAAAGACACAACCGTCACAGGGTTAAAACGTAGCGCATGTCCAGCTGTGCCCGTTGCTCCAAGACCACATTATGCATTCTAATAACACACATCAAACATCGCCCTGGCATAATGAACTCAATTCAGCTCCTCTGTCACAATTTCCAAGAGTGCCACTGAGAACATAAATAGCAGAAGCGCGTGCTGTTTTTGATGCATTGTTCCACATCCTCAGGTAAAGCCATAATTCATTCAAAAACAACAAAAAACAATAGAAAGGCAAATTAGTTGTGTCAGCTGAAAATGTGTGACACAATGTAAGGTTTTTGGTATTGTCAAGGCGGTGCTAATGTAACTGGGTCTATATTAATAGTTGTATATTTACCCAAAATGTGTCCTTTAATGCATTTGTCTGCTTATAGTTGACAGTAGGGCTGTTGTAAACGAATATTTTAGTAATCGAGTAATCTATCGATTATTCTTACGATTAATCGAGTAATCGCATAAAAAAATTGATAAAATAAAATATTGGTAAATGTGGCATAACAGCAGTGTTACTATCGGATATCAATATCAGTCCAATTTTTCATATATGAGCTTCTCTACTAGCTACTTTTTTGTAGTTTAGAAAATTAACCTGTAA
>CAEGAE010015017.1:0-12222 GCA_903067095.1 Girardinus metallicus | reverse complement strand
CTCTTGTCCTGCAGAGACTTTAAGTCAGATTTCAGCTGCTCCTTCAGCTCACTGACTGCTTGTTCTAGAGGAACCACCTTGTGACTCTGGTGGAGAGAAAACTCACAGCCAGGACACACAGCTCTCTGCTCGTCTTCACAGAACCGCTCAGGATCTTCTTGATGTTTACTGCAAACCATCAGCTGCTTTCCTCCTTTCTCTGTCTCTGATAAACCCATTTTTTGCCTTCCAGCAAAAGAATCAGCCAGTTCCTTAAGAGTGAAGTTTACTATTGGAGTATCCTTTGACGATCTTCTTTTACACATGGGACAGTTCTTGTTTCCAGTTTGTTCCCAGAATTCCTGCAGGCAGCTTGAACAGAAGCTGTGGTTGCAGCTCAGAGACACGGGATCTCTGAAAGTCTCTGAACAAACGTGGCAGCCCAGGAAACTTTCCAGAAGTCTCTCTGCCATTTTGTGCATGACTCACCAAATGTTTCAGCTGCTTTTTCTTAAATCCTTCCAAATAGTTGTTAGCTTTTCAAACAGAGATCTAACTCCCAGTAATGGCGTCTCAGCTCAGTTTAATAATATCTAACGTTTTTTTTCAGACAAGCTCATCGATTGGTTCTGCAGTTACTTGCTAACTTGTGATTGGCCAACCGGCAGCTGCTGCGCATGTAGTTATAAATAGTGGCTGGAGTTACACACCACTGTTGACCAGGAGTCCTTCTTCATCTGCGTGTCGGCTAACAATTTTTTTTTCCCCTAAACCTTTATTGAAAGAACTAATGAACACAAGACAGTTGTTAATATAACTGCCTGAATTAAAATATTTACATAAATATTAATATGCATTTACATCAATCAACATAAGCCAGGAGGTGCTTATTTATGTATATATTAAATAACGTGATAATCAAGTGTTTCTATAACTTTCCTGTAATTACAGTCAGACACTCCTTTTGATAACAAGAAAAGAGGGAATATTGACTAAGTTTAGATTTGTGTGGTAATTCCCTATGAATATTATCAGTGATATCAATTTCCTTCTATTTTTTGTTTTTGATATCATGGACTTCAAACGGTTCTAAGTCAAATTGAAATCAGTCTTCCCTTGGACATACCAGATTATTTAATCCCAGAAGGTTGCAGCAGAATGACAGAGCTAGCACACTTAAACATACGTCTTTCTCAAATTCTAATAATATGCTTATGTGGGTTTGGAATCAAAATCTGTATTTGGAATTGTTTAGATTACTGTGGTAACTTTTATTTCCTCCCGTTAGCTTAAGTGATGAACACACCGGGAGACATGGTGGACATCTTTCCGTTTGTCAGATGTCTGGTGTGACTATGGGAGGTAAAATAATTTCTTGACTTTAATGTCGCTGCCTTCTAGGTTCCAAAACCCAGATTTCCCTAGAAAGGTTGTGTGTGGGAACAGGCAGTTGGTTTCTATGAATGCGCTTTTTGAACTTGGAACACCAGATTAAGTAAACTTTAGTTTTTGTCCAAGTTGTAAGAGATTTTTATTTTGTCCATATTTTTGTAAAAAAAAATAAACTGCATACATCTTTTCAGACAATCAAGTTGGAAGTGCGTTCAAAACAAACAAGCAAAGCACCTGTTGCCACCCTTTCTTGGAACAATTGGATTTAGGCGTCATGAATTGCAGTGTGGTGGTGAGTGGGAACGCAGGCTGAAGAGGAAGATGATGATTTAATGAGAAAAAGCAGCTCAAACACAGTCCAGTTAGCAGGCAGCACACTGATAAAAAAAAGAAAAAGCAAAGGCTTACGCTGGTAGCAACTGACTAATATGAACTGAAAAAAAGTGAGCTAAGTCAACACAGGACAACTGCGAAGGAAATGAGACAAAGACAAACAAATCATACAACTTCAGACTGGGACCCGACAAGAGACAGAAACAACAGGTGGGTTTAAAAACACAGAGGGCAATCAAGAGACACACCTGGGAAGCAATCAAGGGACAAGAGACAGGACATCAGAAGACTCAGAAACAGAACCTAAACTAAACACACAGAAAATTGAAATCCTCACATTAGGAACTTATTACACTTATACTGGTGCTTTTTGGTTTTGAAAACATTACTTAGATAATTAAATTAAGCATCACCTTTGCTGTCAACTTGCAAAGTGATTTATTTAGGTTTAAATGCTGCAGTCAAAACGACTCCTTGTGGTTGTTCTAGTTCTAATACATATTCAGCTCAAAATCTCCTTAAATCAATGCATAACTGTAAAACCTTCTAAAAACATGCATAAATACGATATGTTTTAAGATTATAAGTTACTTTTAAATGTCCAAATCACAATTATCTACTGTCCAGCAAGGGGAGGGAGGAGTTTTAATCATGATCACTCATTTGTTCAGAGCTTTGTTTGATTAACTGGATCATAATAAAGTGTTTATTGTTTTTACACCTTTGCTTTGCCGCCGCAATTCAGTATCTTTGCTAGTTTGTTGTATTGTTTTCCTTTAATTCACGTAAAACACTTTGAATTGCTTATAATGAGCTTCCCCTCATCCATCAGAAATTTAGAGACATTCCCTTCCTTCAAAAACAAAATCATGTTGACATTCTGAGAAACATTTTGAGCGTGTTCTCTATGCTTCCCAGCAGAGGTCAGTAAAGGCTGCAGAATGGGTTTAGTTACAGTTCATGTCAGGTTAATTTTGCTTTTGAGTGGCTCTGCAAATATTTTGACATGTCCAAACTTTCCTCAAAAAGCTGCACGCCCTCATCAAATATGCTGTTAATTTCTAAAATGACAACAAGAATTCACAGTCTAAATGTTAAGTAATTGTTGCACTTATTAGTGCAGCAACTTTAAGTTTCATTTAATGTCAAAGTCTCAGGAAGACGATGACAAAGAGAGTTTTCGCAGCTTAAAATGTGATTATAATCAGGTTTGCTAGACTGGAGGAAATCTGTAACTCTGCTGCTAGGAACAACAGAGACTTTGTATGGATGGATCAGATGGGAATTTATCTGGAGACATTGTCAAAGAAAAAATAAACTAAATGTAAAGAGAAAAGCAACAAATTGTCCAAGATTTAGCTCCATCAATCTTCCCTGCAACTCCAATCTGCTTCCCTATTCCCTCTGGATAAAAGCATCCTAAATTATTTACAACAAAAAAAAACGTTTTTGCTTTTTGTTGGGGTTTTTTGTTGTTGTTTGTTTTGTTTTGTTTTTCAGGTTTTGGTTTTGACTCTCTCCCATAAAGGGCAGCTTTGCAGAGTGCATGACTAACAGCTATACAACTATTTAATCGGTTGTTAAGATGTGGTAATGTAGTTTTTGGAGCCGTCTTCAAATGCACCACGAGGGTAAACATGCTGACGCCGGGATTTCACCTGTGGTCTGGATGACAGAGGGGAAACTTGCTGCTAAACCGAGCTTTACGCTGCGTGTCGTGTTCAGCAATTAGCCAGAGCCAAAATGCAAAAAACTTTGCTGAGTTTACTTCTAAAGAAACCAAGTAAGTTGAGTAATGTTGCATTTAGATAATTTTAGCTAAATGATTATTAATCTATGTCATATCGTCACAAGCCTGAAGTAATGGCCTGGGTCTTTTTGCCAAATGTGATAATATTTTTTTCCCCTAAAACATTTCTTTGGAAAGAAAGAGGCGGTGATTGTTTCACCAAGATAGCTTGTGGATAAAAATTACACAAGTCATTATTTTAGGAAGATAACGATATTAAGCCAGTTATCAAGAATGCTAATGTTCACTGCAAAAACACAAAATCTTACCAAGTAATTTTGATCTAGTTTCTAGTGCAAATACCTTAGTACACTTGAAAGTAGACAAAATTAACTTATAAGTAACTTTTCAGCAAGATATGGGAGTTTGTTCTCATAATTCCTTAATATTTATGAAACAGTTGTAGTTCCATTGGCAGAATATCTCATAACATGGGAAAATGTCTTGTTATAAGTGAAATAATCTGCAATAAAGAATAAGTTTGTTTTTTTTAAATCAATATTAAGGATTTACAGACTTAAAACAAAGTTCTTATCTCTTGCTGAAAAGTTACATATAAATTAGATTTGGTCTAATTTCAAGAAATTAGACCAAAACTACTTAAGATTTTGTGATTTTGCAGTAAACTTATCTGTTTTACATCCCTTGCTAGTCAATTAATGTGATGTACAAACCCGATCCTCGTTGATTTCTGTACAGAAGTTGTGCTCATTGTTGCTTTGCATGTATTTAAAATAAATCTTTAATACCACAACAGGAAGAACAAAGAGTCAGGGAGGAGACAGCAAGAGTCCAGCAGCGGGACGATGACGCAGGGTCTTCTCAGGTAAGGACAAATTTACTTGATGAGGAAAAAGAGAAAGAAAGGAAAGGTCATGTGCAGCAATTTTGACTTTTTTGTAAGATATGATATTGCAAATATAATGCTAAAAAACTGCCACTTTGACCGTAACAATCACAAAAAACATATCAGCATCCTGGAGGGAATGATTAATGCTCTCCTGTCTGTTTAAATGGACATCCATGTCCTGGTCTGTCCTCACTAAAGGTTCAAACTGGGAAATTGTTTTACATCCTGACCTGCTTTAAGCTTCTCCAGAGCCTTTCGCTGACCTTCTGCTGTGATTCATAGTATTTATGATGCTGTTTGCTCATTAATGTTCCTAAATAAACCTCAAATGTCTTCATTAAACATCTTAATTTATAGTGAGATTAAAACACACAAAGTTGACTCTATTTTCTAATTAAATGACTGGAATATTAATGGTTGGACTGGGTTTTATTTAGTGGTATCATATGAAACGGGGATGAATACATATGCGTGTCACTCTTTTTATATATACATATGAGGATAACACAAAGAAACATGTTTAAAGGTTTGGTTATTGCTACTTCATGGTTGTCCAGTTGTTACATTAATTTGGTCGTAAAATAAAATAAAAAAAAAAAAGGTAAAAGTTTGATTCCTGCAACAAATAAAGCAAACTGTTTGTCCCTGAGTCATGGCATGTGATTTAAATACAAGAGACAAAACAAGGCTGATCTTCACATCACAGATTTACTCAGGTTGTTATCATTAATGACAAGCTTTTAGTCACATCATGCACTTCCTGTCAGAGTTTGCCTCCTTCTGAAAGCGTCTCCACAAAACTTATGCCTCAGAAAACCTCTTTTCATTACGGCTGCTTGGATGTGCGTCAGTCGCACTTCCCAAAACAAAGTCCACATGTGTCAGTTTAACGCAAACCAGATGTGCGGATGGAGGCGGCCGGCCTCTTCTGTCGTTAGCTGGCTGCAGTTTTGAAACCGGGCCCTGGAGGGGGGTCATTAGTGGCCTTCGCCCCTCGTTCTCTGAAGATGGCGTGAACCCAGCCGACCCATGACGGGCCTCGCCACAACAAAAAGAGGCTGCAGCGACGGAGGCGGAGAGGCAGGAGATCAAAACAAACCAGACAAACTGAGCTGCTGTCGTTAAATTTGGTTTTCTGTTTTAAGGATGTGATGCTTCATCATCCTCTGTGGTCAAATAACGAGTTTTCTTGTTTTTAAGCTTGTGTCAGCTGTTGTTTCTGCACGTTCGGAGATAAAAGGCTCCTGCTGTGAGTTGTTTAGGACTTTTCATCACTACAGTCATGCTAAAGAGCCTGAGCAATTCTTAAATGGTGGGAAAGATCAGACCATGGCTCCTGATTGTGAAGACGGACAATCAGACAGGTTTGTTTTGATCTCATGTCTCTCCGCCTCCATCGCTGCAGCCTCTTTTTGTTGTGGCGATGCCCGTCATGGGTCGGCCGGGTTCACGCCATCTTCAGAGGGTTTTCTCATGTTTTCAAGTAACTGGTGACAAACTTAATCCCAAAATCAAATTTAATTTTAAATGAATACCAAACAGAACCCATCTCTTTACTTTTTCCACATTTGGTCACATTGCAACATCAAACTTCAACATATTTTAATTAGATTTCATGTGACCGATAAACTCAAACTCAGCACATAATTGTGAAATAAAAAAGTATATCTGCTTTCCTGTTTTGTTTTTCACAAATAAAAACGAAAATAAAGTGGTAGTACGCATTTATATTCACCTAAACTAACCGACTGCGTAAAGACGTCATTGATTTGAAAAGCATTAAAAAGGTGCCTGGTAACTGGAAGAGCTGCAGAGAGCCACAGCTCGGGTGGGAGAATCTGTAGACATAATTATTTTAGTCATGCTCTCTGCAAAGAAAAGCAGCTAGAAGAAAGTTATTATTAACAGAAAACTATGAAACATTTTGTTTGTGTTTCTTCAGGGAATCTGGTCAGAGTTGATAGGAAGATGGATGGAGCTAAAACTCCCTTTCAGACAACTTTATTTACTTGATTTTCTGGGTGGGGGCTTGTTGGTTTTTTGTACTTTTTTTTGCCGGACCAGCATTTTTGACTCATGACAAACAGTTTGGATGTGCCTGTTTCAACTCACATCAGTAATACTATTTTACTGAGCATTAAATCCTTTTAGTTCTGCATGAGGGTTCAGTTTTCGTTTCATTGTTAAAGGTTTGATGTACCGAAAAATCAGGTCATAACTGTACACTTGAGTCAGAGTCAGTTAATTTTTAACATTTGACATATTTGATGAAACACAGATTATGTATTTTTAATCACATGTTTAAAGGCTGCGTCTTTGAACCCCAGCATATGATCTTCATTTAGCAAAAAGGTTCCAAATGTTTCGTTAAATGCTGTTTCCAGGTCAGAACTTGATACTCACAGCGGTTTAAACACTTACACTCGTCCACTTCAAGGCCCTGAAGATAAATGTTTAGAAGATTTCAAACAAATCCCAGAATCTTTACTAGATTTTACTTCAGTCAGATCATCCATATCGATGCCAAACAGACGAATGAATTTTTGTCAAACAGTTTTAACAGATGACTCAGCTGAAGTTTATTTATGCTACACATTTAACAATAAACTCATGTGGCCATAAAACCCAGAATCAAATCAAATCATCAAGAAAAGGCAACTATGATAAATAAGCAAGACTGAATTCCCATGAATTAGGATAATACTGAACAGAGATAATAAGTTATGTCATAAATATTTAAAATTTGCTTTGGAGCAAAACTGTTTCTCTCGTCTGAATGATCTAGAGTAAAACCGAACCCTTTCATCTACTGGGACTTAGATGTTGGGATATGAAGTGTTGCTCTTGGCGTTCCTAAAAGCAGCAAGAGGGGTTAGCTAAAGCTGCTAACACTGCTTTCTTTCCATGCTGGCTAAGAAACTAGCTAGCATTCCTTAGCTAGGATTGCTAAGGAATTCGTAGCTAAGGAATTCCTTACCAAACCAAACAAAATATGTTGTGCAGGTCTATATGTAAAGAAATGAAAGGAAATTTTGTGTTGCATCTTTAAATCATGCATTTCACTTCTAATGTATGGAGGTCTATTGGGATCAAAGTTGTGGATTTCTCTGGGTTCTCATGGGTCAGGTGGGTGTGTCACTTTTGTAGCAACGTTATTGTTAAAGAATAAATTATATGCAGAAAGAGAAAAGCTGGCATTTCAGTTTGACACCTCAATAATTAATTGTAAGTTTGTGTTTGAAGCTACATTTTGTAACTCGTTTTTTAGAAAACGTTTTTTTACATGTAAATATAGCAGATAATCTATGAAAAAAAAATCAATCGCTGTTTCTCCCGGTGCTTCCAGGGCTAACTGCAGAAATACACATCTCGGTCAGAAACAACCAATCAGAGGCAGGAGGAGGGTTTTAGCGCTGTCAGTCATGCTCATGTACGCGCTGCTCACACTCTTCTCCTTGTGCTCTGCTAGGCTACAGCTTCTTCTTGTTGTCAGTGCCTGTCATGAATGCTCACGCTAGTTAGCATAGCGGCCAATGACAGCAGATAAATGAGTTTTTTCTGGAACGGTAAGTTCTTTTTCTGCCAGTAGCCAGTACATGAGGTTGATTGGCACCGCTAAGAACCTCCTCCCGTCTCTGATTGGTTGTATTTGACCGGGAGTGGTGAATTTTGGCAGATCACGTTAGAGATCTAAGGCATAGGAGCATGATTTTTAACAGATTGCTTGTAAAAAACAGAATTTTTTTTAAAGTTACACACCGTAGCTTTAAACACTGTAGGAGAATTTCCTATTGAAACCTAGTGGTTGTCCCTGGTATTACATGTTAACACAGTTCTCCTTTTTAACAGAGTAGGTTCATGAGCTTTGTAAATCTCATCAGAGGTGAACAAAGACCTGCAGACCTGAGTGAAAGATGTCGTTTCTTCCATTTTTATCTCACGGCTGCTTCCCCTCATTCACTTCAGATATGTTCCATAAACACAACCTGAAATCTGGACGTGTTTTCAAGTCTTTCTCATGAGTAATGCAGGTTGGAGCCAGCCAAACAATTAACTCCCGTCACACACATGCAAACAACAGCCCTGCATTGGCTCACTGAACCTCCATGCACAAACTTATCTCAATCGCCTCCTTTTGTTAATATTTAACGGAATCTGAATTCTGATCCAAAGAGCATTGAAGTCACCTAAAATAATCTTTACATGATTTAATCAGCTTCTACAGAAAACGGACCACCGGATGGCAAACACAACAGTTTCTCATTTCTAAAGATCCTCTGCTTGAGTTCACCTGGAGAAAAAGGAAAAATGGCAACAACAACTGACTGAGATGAACATTTAGATATTTTTGTTCAGTGATAAACCTTGTTTATTTTATTTATGTATATGTTTATGTGTTTATTTATTTACTTTTGCCTCTCTTCTAAATCTTGACGCGCATGATGGTTGTCGCGGTTCTCTAAATGCTGCATTTAAATGTGTTCAACATGTATTAAAAGAGCTTTTTTAAAATTGTATCCAAAAACATTAACTCAATGCCCAGCAAAGATTTGTTGTAATGGCTCTTCAAATGCTACATTTGCATGTGCTTAA
Organism: Girardinus metallicus; assembly: GCA_903067095.1. NCBI lineage: Eukaryota > Metazoa > Chordata > Actinopteri > Cyprinodontiformes > Poeciliidae > Girardinus > Girardinus metallicus. Next base: position 3,286 of record CAEGAE010015017.1, on the reverse strand, counting down.
CATGTGTTAAAATAGCTTTAAAAAAAAATTAAATTAACATTTCCAGAAACGTGCATTTTGCTTACATTAAGCTGGAAAAGATTGTTGTTTTTCCCCAATGTTAAATATGTTTTGTTCTGTTTGAAGTGATGTTAAAGAAAAATTTGCATTCTTCTCAACAAACTTTAAGGAGAAAGTAATTTCTAGAAAGAGACAATAAGTTTAAAAAAGTTTTGTTATTTTAAAGGAAGAGCTGTATAGATCTATCTGCTGTAGATAGTGTAACTAGGCTATTATATTGTTTGCTTAAACGATTTGCAAACCAGATATTTATTTTACTTTTTTCACTTACATTAATCAGAAATAGCACAACCATCTTACTTTTTACATTTGCTTTGTTCTGATGTTTTATTCATCGCTGTTAACCTGCTGATTTATGTGAAACTCCTGTCTTTGCTCCCTCTCAGATTCCTTTATATTTACTGGACTTGGCAGCGACTCAGATCCTAATTTTTTTTCTAATTGGGAGCCCCCGTCATGTGTTGGAGCACGGCCACTTCTTGTAAAAAATAAAAAATAAATAAGTCATGCGGAGGAGAGAACCTATAGAGACCATCTGTGGGGAAAATTAAGTGTCTTGTTCATATAATTGGAACAACGACAATGTAGCTGTAGCAATGCAGGTTACGCTAGAGAGCAAAAGAAGTTGTTGAAACATGAAGACTGAAAAGGTCGATTCCAACTTGTTAAAATGTGTCATGATCAGCCCCAGTAGATCTGAGATTCCAGCCCAAATTCTTCTCAGATGTTTGCCTGAAGCTGAAATGTCCTAATAGTTTTGGCAAAGTCGGTAAATAAGACACAAACACATATTTTTTTTTTTTGGAATGCTCCTTTATTAAAAGGTGAAGAGTAACTACATGCCCGTGGAAGCAGATGTCACTATAAACCTAACAATTTTAACATACCAGAAGGAAATCAGGTTTTCATTTGGTTGGAATGAAATAGATCAAACAAAGTGGAGCCTGTTGTACAACCTGCATGAACCGAGAAGGTGGCAGGTTTTGTTTTCGGCCTTTCTGTGTGGAGCCTGCATAAAGCAAAAAAAACAAAAAAAAACATGGTGGATTGTCCTCTCGCGTGATGAATCTGTTCCCTTTTTCACGTCTATCAAGATGTGCAGCTCTGGAAAAAAACTAAGAGCCCACTGCACTGAGCCCCGTTGAAAACCTCCAGGTTACTCCACCTAATATTGATTTATTGTTTCTAAATGAATATGAACTTGTTTTCTTTGCAGTATTTGAGGTCTGAAAGCATTGCAACTTTTTCATTTTCTACAAATAAATACTACAATTTTGCTTGCAGTTCATAGAATAAAAGAACAAGGTTCATTTTACTCAAACATCCACCTATAAAAAGCAAAGTCAGAGAAGCTGAAAATTTTGCCATGCACGCTTATTTTTTTCCAGAGCTGTATACTTACAAAAAATGGTGCTAAATTAAAAAAATATATATTGGAAATTATTTGAGTTTGTGCATAGAAGCAGTGCCGGTTCTTACAGCTCTGGGTCCCTGGGCTTCTGCCGTCCCCTAACCAATGAGGGTGTTGTCATACTTGTAGACTCCATTCGATCTGGAACCAAAATTACAACTTTTACAACATTTTGAGCTGGTGTGGTTCGCTTTCACACTGCTGAGTCAAACAATCCAAACTATTGAAAAACCTGTTCAGTAGGTTGACCTTTTTTCCACAGAGAAAAAAGGTCAAATCTCAAGAGAAAACAAAAACAATTATAGCAAAATCTACACGTATTTCATGTGACTGAGGTCAAACTGTTGTGTTCACAGCCAAACAGACTTTAAAAAGAAACTGGAAGAAGAGTTAAAAGGAAATAAGTAATATAATAAAAAAAATCTAAGAAAGAAGTGGCAACAATTTAACTAGAAGTGAATATAAACGAACCTCTATTATTAAAATTATTCTTTTAAAAAAAGAAAGAAAATGTTGCATCCAAAACTCAGAAAGGTCAGTAGGTTGACCTTTTTTTCCACAGAGAAAAAAGGTCAACCTACTGAACAGGTAGGTTCAACAGGTTGACAGAGAAAAAAGGTCAACAATCTACTAATCTGGTTCACCTCCTCCCCTGTGGTGGCGCTGCAGCAAGAGCCACTGAAGGAAACGACAGGAAAACCTCTACAGAAGAGATGAGCCCAACCTCCTTCTTCACAAAATGTAAACAAAAATCTGATTTTAGTGGTCATAGAATTTCTCTTTTGTTTTTGGTAAAAAAAACAAAAAAAAAAAAACACGAGTCAGTTCTCCCTCTAGCACTCGAGCTGCGTGTTGTTTTGGTTGTATTTACCCAGAATGCATTACGTTGTAGTCCGTTTCCTGGTTTTGGAGCGGTCTCCTGTCCACTTGGCATTCACATATTCTTTCGAACCACATCAGAGATAATTTCAAGCAAACCCAGAGCTCGGTTTGTAGGTGGACCAGAGTTCTTTATTCAGAGTGTAATTTTGTGTCCACACCTCCCCAAACAAACCGGACTTTCTATTCAAACAAATCAGAGTTTGATTAAAGTGGACTAAACAGAGCTTGTGTGAAATCACCCATAAAATGAAAGCAATTACCTAAATTTTCAGAATCAAAATGACTCCACTGCACAGGCATGCAAACAGCTATACAGTAACTAATTACATTTATTTGAATAACTTTTTGTAATAAATCTACTTTTAGGAGTATTTTTACTACACTGTACTTTTTACTTCCACTCTAGTAAAATTAATAGCCAATGTGAGTAACTTCACTGGATGAAAAACAATCTTATTTTAACCAAAAATTCAACAGATACCGACACAAACCTGCAGTTTTTATTAAAGTTTCAAAAGTTTTATATCGAAAGAAACTGATTTGAGAAAATTTTTATTTTTGCCTCATTTTGTAATTAAGGTATTTATATTAATTATTTTCATTTTGGTTGTTTAAAATACCAACGTTTCTACATAACTTTATATTTTGGTCCCTCTGTAGATGTAACTTTCAAATTTTAAATGGTTGATATTTTGATCAGTTACTCAGTACTTGAGTAGATCTTTTACCAATTACTTCTTTACTCTTACTGAAGTAATTTCTTAGATGGCTACTTTTTATTTTTACTTGAGTGAAAATATGTTGAAGTAGTGCTACTCTTGAGTACAGTTTTTGGTTACTCTACTCACCTCTGCATAGAAATCGCAGTGAACTTTCTCGGGGCACAATACATACATATATATATATATATATATATATATATATATATATATA
>CAEGAE010015011.1:0-34529 GCA_903067095.1 Girardinus metallicus | reverse complement strand
CCATCTGTACCAACGCACATTACAAATGACTGTAATCATACAAACATGTGATAACCTAAATACATTTTATTCTAACAGGTTTCTTAATTTTTCTTTCTCCAACCGCTGTGATTTCCATTTCTCCTCCCAGAAATGTCTGACGTACTCCAAGCAGTTCACTCACCTGGGGAACGTCTCCGAAACTACAAAGTGAGCCTCCTCTGTTGTTTCCTGAAGTTTACCACGGCACCGATTTGTATTTGGAGCTCAGGATTGTGATTAAACGATCTGATTTCCTGGAGGATCACACTGATGTGACGTGTTTGTGTGTTTGAGGTTTGAGAAAATGGCAGAAAGCTGCAAGAAGAGCCTGGACGTCCTGAAACTGGCTCAGTCCAGAGGCCTTCCTCCCCCGAAGCATCACTTTGAGGAGAAATCCTTCCGCACTGTGAGGTGGGAACGTTGCTTATCTAGTCCTGACCAGGTGTTGATCCTCATTTACCCACAAGGTGTTTACAGTTTTTCTCTTTTTCTAGAATATTTCCAGAGCTGAGCAGCACAGACATGGTGGTTGTCATCGTGAAAGGGATGAACCTTCCTGCTCCCAGTGGTAAAAACAACTTTCTGTTCCAGAGACACGGTCGGATAAAGCGTTTAGCTGAACGTTTCCCGAACAGTCGGATTCAATATGACTTTTTTATGTTTACATTTATTACTAAATATTATGTTTTGAAGGAAAAACTATAATATTCTTTATGGTTGTTTTATCTTCCACAGGAATTCAACCAAATGATCTGGATGCTTATGTCAAGTTTGATTTTCCCTACCCCAGCGCAGTAAGTTCGTTTAAATTAATATTGGATTATTTAGAACATGTGACTAGGAAGAGGATTAGGGACACTAAAAAAAACAAAACTTACTTTTTTTGTCAGAATTTTGACTTTAGTCTCAGGGGATTAAAGTCAAAAAAGAGAAAAACAGTGAGAATTGTTTTTCGGTGGCCGTAGTCGTCCTCTGTTCATGACATTTATGATCAAATCTGTTTTCTGCTTCATTAAAATCTGTTTTCTTCTTTATTAAAATCTGTTTTTGCTTCATTAAAATCTGTTTTCTTTATTAAAATTTGTTTTCTGCTTCATTAAAATCTGTTTTCTTTATTAAAATCTGTTTTTGCCTCCTGTCCTGCAGGAGCAGCCGCAGAGACACAAAACCAACGTCATCAAAAACACTAACTCACCAGGTAAATCATGAATCTGACGTCGAGACGCTTTCACTGCTTTTTATGAATATTTTGGAACGTTGTCGAGTGAAATCTCTAAATATAAATGTCATTTCTCCAAACGGTCAAACTATACCTTAAAACGAGAATTAAAATAAATTATTCCAACACTCAAGTTTTTCTGAAACCATTGCTAGATGCAATTCGTTTATTAAATAGTGTTGTTGTTGTTGTTTTCCTGCTGGCTTTTGTTCCCCAGATTTGGCTGCTCATGTTGTGGTTTTTTCCTTCCCAGAATATAACCAGAGCTTCACGCTGTCGATCAACCGGAACCACCGCGGCTTCAGGAGAGTCGTGGCGTCGAAAGGCCTCAAACTGGAGCTGCTGCACAAAGGGTGAGGCTCCATCTCATTCTCATTCAAAAATTATTCGGATTTACCCAAAGACGGTGAGACGTTCCTGTCTTTTGTCTCAGGGGTTTCCTGCGGAGCGACAAGCCCGTCGGGTCGGCGCTGATAAAGCTGGACAAACTGGAGTCACAGAGCGAAATCAGGGAAATTGTAGAGGTAAGAAAACGGAGAAACTCTGCAGAAATTATTGGTTTATAAAATAGTATTTTATTTCGTTTTCTTTTTGGTGGTGTTGTCAATTTACCAAAAATAAAGTTAATCTGAAAAATATTGCTAAAGACATTAAGTATGTTTTCTAAAAGACTAAAGTAACTGGCCTTTTCTCTGCTGCCGCTGATCAGAGCTTCTGATCGAACAGTGAATCTGTAACTTATAGGAAGTCAGGATTTACATTTTTAAATGATTTTATGTAAACGCCATGTTTGTTTCACCAGATTCAAATCTGAACTCTACGCACTAAAAAAAGAGAACGTAGCTCCAACTTAAATAAATTGTTAATTCATCACGAATAATCAAATTAAGTTTGTATAAACGTAATAAATTTATTTGAATAAACTTAATTTGGTTACTTGTGAATAGTTAACTCAGTATATAGGTCAAAGAGCTAAACTAATGATAAATAACGATAAATAATTACGCTCCTCGTTTTTTTTTGCTTGGCAGGTGATGGACGGCCGTAAACACACAGGAGGTCGAGTCGAGGTCAAAGTTCGTCTGCGGGAGCCTCTGAGCAGCCAGGATGTTCAGACGAGCACCGAGCGCTGGCTGGTCATCGACTCCTCAAAGGTAAACAAAATGTCACAAAATGTCTTTTAGTTGTTTGTTTTTTTTTAAGTGTAATCTTTCACATGTTTGTTGAAATATTTTCTAACTTTCTCCTTTTTTTAGGGTCTTTAGATTTTTATCAGATTCAAAGGAGTTTCACTTGAAGGTATGTTTTTTTTTTACATTTGTTTTTAAGTGAATAAATAATTTATATATATATATATAAGGATAATGATAAAAAATACTTATTTATTTAAGAATTGATTTCCACTTTCTCGATCTTATACTCACTCATCAGTGGCAGGAATATCAGCTTTATTTGCTTTTATGGTAGCATAAAAAACAATAAATGTGCACTAAAAACTAGGCGAAAATACTTGGTAAGATTTTGTTTTTACAGTGTAGAGAGGATAGCAAAACATAAGATTTTTTTCTGAATTTTTTAATATTTGTTTTAAAAAATATGGAATTTTCTTAAGTCTTAAATTGTCTTGAATTGTCTTAAAAAGTTTGAAATTGTTCTTAAAAAGTCTTAAGTTGTCCTTAAAAGTCTTGAATTGTCTTAAAAAGTCTTGAATTGTCTTAAAAAGTCTGAAATTGTCTTAAAAAGTCTTGGTTGTTACTAGTGAAACCTGCAGCTGTTAATCCTAATCAATCCAGAGATTTGTTTCAGAATATCTGACCGATGATCTTTTCGCCCTGCAGGTGAAAATGGCCTCAATCAAAAACGCTTGGGATGACAAAGATGAGGTTCGGGGTCTCTGCTGAGGACGGTCACTGGTTCACTGGGACTGCGACCCTCACTGACCTTTGACGTCTTTAACCTTTTGCACATCAGCGCCACGCGGCAGCGTCTTTTTGCACAGGAGACGTTTGGCGTCGTGGAGGCGTGAAGCGATGCGACGGCTCAGACTCAGGCGCGTCTCCCCTGATGCTGAGGAGCTGCTCTTATCCTGCCGGCTAACTGAAATTCATTTCATATCCTGCAGCCAATAATGTGTGCATACTCCTCATGTTTATGCGAGTCTGGGATCGAGAACTTCACTATGCACTAATACCAAAGTAATCAGAGTTGCTGTAAAATCCTGCACATTTGAAATCACCTTTAGTTGCCAAATCTGCCGCAGACGTTTCTACTGACATTTATGCAACATGGCCGACGTGTTCGCACCTTTAGTTTTCACCGTTTGAAATCATTAAGCCAAGAAGTTACGAAGCAACTCGAGGTGCGATTTAATTTTAGAGACGTCTCTCTCTCGGCACCTCCTGCTCAGACTGGAAGATTTACATGTGTTTTGTTTACAGAGAGGAGCACAAAACCACAGGAAACCTTAGAATATAGAGATAAAGGAAGGGGTCAGAGGTCACCGAGTAACTTATCTAACGTAGTTGTCTTTATTTGATGTAGCTAAATGATTAGTTTCCTGCTTCACATCACAATTTAAAGGGAGAAACGATTCACTTTATGGCTGGAAACTGTTTATTTTCAGCAGGAAGACTGAAAACTGTCGGATGATGTCAATTAAGCAAAAAAGATAATAATAATAATTTTGAATTATTTTAAAGCCATTGTTGACGTTTCAGCTCTTTCTGGTTGTTGTTTTTTTAAAGGGCCAGTTACTGTAAAACAGAACGACTTAAAGCAAGTCATCTGAAAAGTTAAAATTTGAAAAAATATTTGTCACCAAGTATGTAAAACTTTTAGATGTCTTAAAAATAATAAAATGGTAATTTTTGCAGGAGCATAAACTTTCACTGAACATTTTAGAGAAATCAATTTATTCAGCAGATAAAATTATTTTAATACATTATTATTAATAAAATCTAAACTATTTGTCCCCTTAGCGACTTCTTTTAAAATAAACTTAACTGAATAATTTCTGAAATAAATAAATACACTTTCACTTTTAAAGCCGATCAGAGTTTCTAGGAACTTCTAATCTGTGACTCTGTTTCCCTGGGGAATTAATAAGACGTGACACAGCCGCCCATCTCTCCACAGAGAGCAGAATGAGACTGCAGGCAAAACATAAATAAATCTCCAAAGGTCATAGTTCAAATAACACTTTGGGGTCTTGCATATAGCTGTTGGCACACAGGTGTCCAATGTAGGGTTGGTGGGCCATTTGTGGCCCTCGGAATGACTTTACAGATGGACACTTCTTTAATGTTTTAGTCAGGTTTACAAGTTAACGTTTCACCTCGGAATAAAAATAATAAGAATTAATTTCTCTCAAATTCTCAGTGTGAGTTTATGCTGCTGCAGTAAAATAACTTGTAAAAAAATAAATATTAGTTCTGATCGCAGGAGTTTGTATGGACAGAAACTAAATCAGTTAACGGATTTTTGTTTTCTGAAGAGCCTCAGACTGAGAGCAGAGAACCTGTTAAATTTGCGTACTGGCCCTTTAAATCTCCCAGCTGCTTAGCACCAAATGAAGCCATAAAACCTGCTGAGCCAAGTGAGTCGGCGCCAATTTTGACCTCAGTTTGGTCGCTACATTTCAGATTTTGTCTTTATTCTGTGCAGGAAAGAAAACTTTAATATATATTTGGTCGCCATTTTGTTTTCTGGTGTTTAGTCGCCTGCAGGTTCGTAAAATGATCTGTCGATGTTTCTGTGGAGATGTGAGGAGTGATGTGAGCCTGACAGCATCTAAGACTATTAGAAATTAATATCCTGATCATGATTCAGTGTAACATCAAAACCAATAATTTTACTGTTAATTTAATTCTGCTGCATAAAAGTTTTTCTGCAAAAAGAAAAAAAGGGACGTCATTTTCATTTTTCTATAAGGTTTATTTTACATATGCTGCTTTTTTTTTTTTTTTCCAAATAACCACTCCATGACATTTGTTAAAGAAAAAGTACAAGAGTTTTGGCTTTCCCAAACTGATAATTTAAAAAAAAAAAAAAAAAAAAACAAAGACCAGTAAACAACTGAACAAATGCATTTTTCAGGATTTATTTACTGTTTAAATGCAAAAGAAAAAGCTGATTTTTGTCTCCGTTTTGCATGCAGTGTTTTGAGTTTTGGACAGAAACTTTTTTTTTATTTTTACAACAGAAACAAAATGCTACTTTTCTGGTCAAACTGCTCCCTTAGCGTCGGGGATTTCTGACATATTGCACATATATGAAGACGTCACTGTAAACAAAGACTCAGGGAAAAATAATCGGTTTGATTTGGGGCAGCATGAAACCGAGTGACGATCACAGGAAGTGGCGATTGTTTCACCTTTTTATCACGATTACAGGACCTCCTACAACACCTGAAGGTCAGAAATGATCCGTTTCTAATAGGAAATGTTGGCTCTTCTGCAGATTTTCAACAGATTGTCTAACGTTTTGATTCAACAGATGAGAAGAATCTCATGATTAGATGGAAAATGTCACACAGGATGATTACTGTACACTTTTTTCATTTTTATTTTCTCTGTTGGTGGGGAAACGGGAAGAATACATTCGTAGATTTCATCCGCAGGTCCGAGCCGCCGCTGGACGGACCCGATCTCTTCGTAGCTGCACTGCGAACGGCTGAAGCGTCTCCGGAGCTGCAGAGTTTTTGACTTCTGGGTTTTTTGGAAGGAAGCAGAACGCGGAGCGGAGATACATTCAGCCTCGGATCGGTCAGTGAATTTCTGGAATTAAACTTTTCCTCCCAGACTGCGGCGCTCAACTTAAATGGCTTAGACTCCAGTGCACTGCTTCTGCAATTAGTTTTTATATCTCTTTATATATATATATATATATATACTGTATATATATTTATACATTTTTAACAATTGTTCGCATGATTAGAAAAGACTAAATGAGATGCAGCTGAAGAAACGTAAAGTACGGCGGGACTTTTACAAGTTTTGTGAGAGGACACGGACGACAGCGCAGGGAAGAAATGGCTCCTCTTTAAAAAAATATAAATACAAGTCTATGCAGAATTTGGTGACGATGAGTAAAGCTGACGAATCTTCCTCCCTTGATGACGCTCTGCTGCAGGCACTGAGCACCATGGTGCAAAAAAAAAAAAAAAACAGAAAGTTTCTCCTCACGAACGCACCGTCCTCCACCTCCAACGATTCCTTCAGCAGCATCCGTGCTACACAGAGGCAGGTTATTTACCCAGAATGCATCGCTTCATCTGGCTGACACAGTGACATCGGAGCAAAAGTCCGATAAGAAGCAGCGGAGCCGTCGGGTCTGTCTGAAAAGCCGCACTGGGAACCTCGAACTAATGCTGCATGAGGTCATCACACATCTATTAAGTTTGTTTATTTATTTAGTTTTTGGCTTCCAGAGTTTTGTGATTTTTTCTTTTTACATCAAAAAGCAGATTTTTTGACGCTAATTTAGAAATATTTGTGCTTATACTAAATATTACTTTACTACTGGAACTGGACATAAAGTAAAGAAAGACAATACTGACCCCTGCTGGTGAGAGTTGGTCACTTAAACCCTTTCTTGTCATTTTTGGCTGAAAATTTGCAATACACTCAATTATGCATTAGCACGAAAAAATATGGGGATTTGTTGAGTTTTGCATGAAGAATTAGAACAGATTGATGTAATTTAGCAGTATAAACGATAAAAACTGCATTAATAAAACAATACTTAAGCACACAATTATTTTTTCTTATGTCTTGCGAGAGTTTAGGGGGCCACATAGTAACTTGTGGCAGGCCAGATTTGGCCCCCAGGCCTCGAGTTTGACACCAAAGCTTCCCTGCAGGAAATCAACTTTTTTGCACATTTAATCTTTATACAACCACAAACTATTTTATGTGACAGAAAAACAAAAAGTGGAATGTAGTTATAGATATTAAGTACGCAAACATACACTGCAAAAGTTGATTTTTTTTATCTATTTTCTGAATAAAGTAGCTTAGAATTTTCAGCAGGAAATAGCAGCTTGATTTAAGTCGATTTTGTAGCATTAACTTTTTTAAAAGTGTTAGTTTTCCTAGGAGATTGTTTGACTTAAAAGAAGTTCCTCCATGTTGCTGAAAAGTTGCTTGTGAATTAGTTTTCATCTTATTTCAAGTCTAAGATGTTCGCACTGGAAACCAGCAGATAATTGGTCGGATCCTGTGTGCTTTTGCAGCGAGACTGGACCTTTAACCTGGAGCCTAAAAACACCCCAATGTGGCGAAACGGCCCAGTCAAAGTCCAGGTCTGACTCAAATTCAGAATCTGTGGTGAAACGTGAAAACTGACGTGCGGAGATGCTCGTCAGCCCGACATGAGATCTGCGTTTATGTCCAAAGTATCTGCAGCTGTAACGGCAGCATCGTTCTTTAATTAGTGATTAAAGAATTTTACTTGCAAACCATCAAATTTCTATAAAAATGGACAAAGTAATTTTGTTTTGTTTTTTTATAGTTGATGAAATGATGCTCTACTTTGTGTTTGTCCACCACATAAAATCCTAATAAAACATAAATTAGTTTATATTGTGGTAAAGCTGGATACTTTGGCAACACACCGAGTATTTTTATATAAATTACTGCAAAATACATTTAGATTTCACAAGAAATAACAAAAATTAGCATCTAATTTCAAGTTTTTTTTTAAAGTGGGTTTTTTATTTGGGTTAGTAAAGTGAATTACTTGGAGCCCAACGACGTTAACGAGCATTTAATTGGCCTCAGCTCCTCTTCGTGTTTTAATAAAACCGACAAATCGGTTTATTAAGCCTGAGTGAAATTCGGCCCCCCGGGGGTCAAACGTTGTTGTTTGTGCCGCTGTCACTTTAAAAATAAGTTCCAGAGGTCATCATCAACATCTACAGATTTATGCTGCCGAGTCGATCGACATCAAATTTGTTTGAGTTTGTGAATGTGAGCGAGAGGCTGGTTGACCTCTGATGACCTCTGCAAACTTACGGCACAAACGAAAAGTTTTACAGCGATTTTTGTCAGACTGGAAGAAGATGGGGGGGCTGGTTGACCTCTGATGACCTCTGGAAACATTTATTAAAATCTTTAAATTGATAGCTGGTTTAGATTTGAAGGCGGCGGCGGAGCGAACGTCACTCAGGTGTTCATGAATTTCGGAGGCCAGAGCGCGGCGGTCAGGACAGACTCTCTGCTCCGAGCTTCACCTCTGGATGGAAGCAGACGGCGGAGGATGCATAGGTTGGACTGGAGGAATGCTACCCGGACCGGAGCGGACCGGACCGGACCGGCACAGTTTTCTGGTTCTTTTTGAGGCGCGAATGGTTGGAGGGAGATAGGAGGAGGACCAGGCTGTGAGATGGTGCTGAAAAAGAAAGAAAGAAGAAGTCTGCGAGTGTTTGTGTCTCCTAGGAGATGATCTCCAGGATGTAGAAGACGAGCTCCATGACGACGGGGCCTTCGCTCAGCTGACACGCCCCGCTGTGGATGACGGGGATCAGGGCGCTGTCCAGGTCGCTCAGGTACTGAGGGAGGAGGGGCTGGCCGTTACTTCCTGCCAGGTAACCCACCTGCACGGAGAGAGAGGGAGGAAGGGGGAGAGGGAGAGCGAGAGAGGGAGAGCGACAGAGGGAGGGAGAGAGAGAGAGAAAGAGAGAGAGAGGGAGGGAGAGAGAGGGAGGGAGAGAGAGAAAGAGAGAGAGAGGGAGGGAGAGAGAGAGAGAGGGGGGGGGAGGGGGAGAGAGAGAGAGAGGGAGAGCAATAAAACAGTCGTATAAAACAGTCGGGTCCCAGCCGACCGGGCTGGCGTCCGGGTCCAAACGCCTGGCCGGGGACGCCTCCGTCCTACCTGGTCGGAGTCGAGCGTGACCCGCAGGCCGAGCTTGGCCATGCCGTCCTCCTTCAGAAGCTTGAGGTGCGGACACAGCGCCATGCAGAACGCCCGCGCCACGTTCTCCGCCAGCCGGCTGTGGTCGGCCGGGTCGCTGAGCCCGCCGGGCTGGTCCTCGCTCTGCAGGAAGAACACCTGAGGGAAACACACACACCTTAAACGCACCGCAGAGATTAGCTTTCGCTTTAAGGTTCTTTAAATCCTCGAATCCACTGATGTGTTTGGAAAGTGCTTGAAATTTTATAGCATCTTATAATGAAGAACAATCTAACATTTGATTAAAAGCCCAAATTTGCAATTAGACATTAGTAACGAACAATAATATAAGAATGTAAACATATTGATACTTCTCCACTGCAACACTTTAAAGATTAGAAAAGAAAAAGTTTAAAATTTAAATCATGTACAGTTGCAACCAGACATGTTCATACACTTAATAAAAAACATTTTTTTCTGGCCGTCTGAAGTTAAATCAGAATAATTTCCTCTGGTTTTAGGTCAGTAAAATTATTTCTATTTGCTAAACGCCAGAAAACTTAACAAGAGCATTTTTTAGGTGTTTTCTTAAGCATTTAGTTTGAGCACGTTTCAAACTAAATGAAACAATATGATGAATATTTAATATTCCTAGCGGCTCAGCGACTTGTTGACTTAAATAAAGGTTGGTTTATATTTTTGTTACGTTTATTTATTTATTTTTTTGCGCGTGTTAAATTGGTGTTTTGTTATTGGACCAGTCGGATGTTTAGGATGTGAGAGAAACATTTCAAAACATGAAATTTTGTTATATTTTAGCTTACACAGAATACTATCATAAGACATTATTAATAACAATAATAATATGTAATAGTGAACTGAAAGTGTATTTTATTAGTTCATTTGTATTGTTTTTATCTCCAAAGCTGGAAAAGTTTGATAATTTACCTGGAAAGTGCTTGAATTTCATTGTAGAAAAAGTTTTAAAACTTTGTATTTTTCTTTTAAATTTGTAAAATGTGAACTTTCTGGGTTTTTGGACCTGCAGCCTCGTGGGACGGAGGTAAAAATGGCTGAGCGTTTGTTCCTGGGAGGTCTGCCTGCCGCCGCCCTGAATTTCCTGCAGTAAACTGGACAGAGTGTGTGTGTCGGTGTGTGTGTGTGTGTTCGCCTCTACCTCGGTCCAGCGGATGACTTTGCCGTTGGCTTTGAACTCGGAGCCGTGGAAGATCTTCACGCTGGTGATGGACTCCATGGATTTCCCGTCGATCGGGCTGATGACGCTGAGAGGAGAAAGAAACGTTTGTTTACAAAGATAATTAAACCAGCCGGAGACGCAGTTTAACACAGTTCATCTCCAGAGTGCTGTTGGGCAAGGCAGCTGCTCCTGCGGAGCTTTTATGAGCTCAAAGTCAGTCGGGCTTTTTTCCATACAGCGCCGAAGCATTAATGAATAAATACTCCACCGGTTAAGTTGATGCTGCATCTGCTCAAAAACGCATTTATTAGAAAATAAAAGTGTTTCTCTCACAGGAGCAGAAAACCCAAAACATTTACTGAAGTAAAAGTAAAAAGCCGCAAGTCCAAGAACGTAAAACAGCATTTGGTAAAAAGTCAACTCAAGTAGAGCAACTCATCAAATTATCAATCATTTAATAGTTAAAAAATACGTAATAAAGATATAAAGTTAGGTGGGAATCCAAAGACCAAAATCACAATAATTTATATCAGTAACAAAAAATAAAAATCAGGCAAAATAAAATGTTTCCAATTCAGTTTCTTTCAATAAAAAAAAACTTAAGAAACTTTAACAGAAACTGCAGGTGTTTGTCTGAGTTTGGTGAATTTATGGTTAAAACATGTTTATCATTCAATGGGTAGAAAATCCAGAAATTTCACTCAAGTAAGAGTAAAAATACTTTATAATAAAATGACTCAAGTAAAAATAAAAAGTACAGCGTAGTAAAAATACTCCTAAAAGTAAATAATAAAAAAAAAAGTTACTGGAGTAAATGTAATTATTTACAATCCAACTCAAGTACTTAAATTTGTTTGCTGCTTCAATTAGACTTCTGTAAAACCGATCACTGTTGTTATCTGAATGTTATTGTTATTTGAGTTTTTACAGCAGAAACTGTGAATCTATCAATTAGTCGTCCGAATGAGTAAAATCCCTTTTCTGTCCTCGTCTCACCCTTTGTTGAAGTTTTGGTCGTCTTCAGTCCACAGGATGTGGACGAGCTCCGGGTTCTCCTCCTGCTCCGCCTTGCCGCAGGTTATGGTGAAGTCCTTCATGTCCCTCAGGGCTTGCCGTAGAGAGTCCATGGTCTCTGCTGTGATCTGGATCATCACACCATCTTCAGCAGAAATACAATGAATCAGTAACACTTTATGATGTTGAAAGAAACGGTTTTAACAGCTCAAGGTTTTACAGCTTGTGTGGTTTATTCGTCCTCAGAGAGTCTTTAAAACAGGAATTAAGTGTATTAAATGTACTTTGTGCCAGATTCATTTATAATATGAAATAAACCAGAAATAGCAAGAGTTCATGGATTATCACCCAAATTTTTACCACTTTTAAGCTTCAAATTTGTAGAAATTGGGTAAGAAGGAAACGCCTGATCAAAAATAAATATAATACTTGCTTCAGTTTTTTTTTTTTTTTTAAATCTTATGAGCTCTCATCTTTTTGTCTTGTCCCTGTGGTGTAAATCCAGTTCATTACGTCTAAACTGGAGTCCCACAGGGCTCCGTACTGGGTCTACGACTCTTTTGTACATCTGTCAAACTTTCTGTACGTTTTAACGCATTTAAGACGAGAACTTACATTTGAGACTTTAATACTTTCTGTTTACTTCCCATTGTCAACTCATATTAGTTACCGTTTAATAATCTGATCTAACACAAACCCTAAAACTCTGTATGTTATCAAGCGTTAAACATGTTAGGGAAGAAAACTATTCCAAGCTGAAGAAAAATCAGAAATCACAAAAGATTCGTAGCGTCGATGTGAGTAAGACAAGCCGGTAAAATGCTAAGAAAACCAACGTTAAAGCGGCATCTCAATGAATCTGAATATAAGAGGATGTGTGAATGATTTTTATGTTTTCCTTTAAGCCATCAGGTATTTTTATTCACATGTTTTCCCTCACCTTCTACTATGCTGGTCTTAGCCAAGAAGCCGGACGAGGCTTTCAACGCACCGCTGAAAACAAAGAAGCAGGATCCAGTAACTGAAGAAAGAGAAAAAAAAACAGAAGAAATAAACAAACAGGGTCAATTCAGACTCACTAAAAAACTACTGAGACGTTAAACTGAGAGAAAGATTCCACAGGCGAGTAAACGATGAGGGACAAACACTGCAAAAACAAAACATCATCAGGTAGTTTCGGTCTGGTTTCGAGGGAAAATATGATTACACTTAAAATAAGACAAAACTAACTCAAACGCAACTTTTCAGCAAATGTAGGCGCTTTTTCTTAAGTCAATAATTCCTCGACATTGATGACAAAGTATTTCTTTCACTGGCAGATTATTTCCGGGCGACAGGTTTTGTGGACGATAAATTTCCCCAGAAGTTATTGCAATAAATGATAATATTGTTGTTTCGAGACAAATTTCAAGGAATATAATGATAATAAAAAAACGCTTTCTCAAAGATCAAATTTAAATTCAAATCAAAAGTTAACACTGAAACTGAAAGACATTTTAAGTATCCAAACCAAATAAAACAACAGAAACAATAAAAAAATATATATATTATGAAGTCTCTGTAAACAAAACTGTCCTTAAAAAAACAGCTGGTTGAGACCAAAACAGATTAAAGAGAGAATTGCTTATTGCAACAGGCCTAATTATTTTACCACAACAAGACATTTTCCCATAAGTGAAATAATCTGCCACAGAAAGTAGTTTTTTCTCAAAACCACCTCCTATATTTTGCTGGAAAGTTACTTAAAAGTTAGTTTTGCCTAATTTCAACAGCACTAAGATATTTACAGTAGGATCTCGGCAAACTGCTTGGTTAGACTTTGTGTCTTTGCACCTTTGCGCGGCTGGTGATGGATGCTGATGGCCTGCGTCTGGTAGTTCCCGTCGTCGTTCTGGACGCACACCAGATGGGAGTCGGCCCGTTCGTTGAAACACGCCCCCATGGCCAGAACGTGCTCGTTGGACTTATTCATGGCCTTCATCAGCTGCAAGGACACACAAGGCACAGCGTGACCAACCGGGTAACGGCGTCAAAGGGACTCTCTGGTTAAGCCTAATTGCCTCTGGTGCAGATCTCGGTTGAACGGGAGGAACGCCGACGACAGAAAGACTCAGAGACAGAGCTGGATTTCAGTTCCTTGTATTAATCCTGCGTCTGTTTGCCAATCAGAAATAAAACTGAAAATCTGCAGGGCTTTAACCGCTCGCTGCGTTAAACGTTGCAGAGCGGCGGTTCGCTCTTCGCTTTGCTGACTTCCCATCTGTCAGCGCGGCGGCAGCCAAGCTCCAACGCTGACGCTCATTCGCGCCCCGCAGGCGACACTTTATCGCACACGGGCAGCTTAGAGGCCCGATGCTCAGCTGCAGGGGAAACCGCGCAGGTTTGCATGCATCACCTAAACACAGAACTGTGTGTGGATTAAACACACACTGATGCTTTCCTCCATGCATCACCTAAACACAGAACTGTGTGTGGATAAAAAAAAAAAAAACTCACGTTTTCTGTCTGACAAAAATCTGTTGGCTGAAAATATTCGGCTTAATCTTTGGTGTGAAATCCCAGGTACGACTGCAACGATTAATCGGATTACTCGTGATTAATCGCTAGCTGGAGTATGCAGGCTATAAAACGGGGGGTGTCCAAAGCGTGGCCCGGGGGCCTTTTGTGGCCCTTGAAACGATTTTTGATCGGCCCCTCAACCACAAATCAAGAACAGTAAAAATTTGACCAACAAAATGAAAAATAATTTATGTTTTTATTCTAACAAGGAAACAGACTAAAATCTTTCGTCTTTTTTATGTTCTGGATATTTAAGGATTAATAGATTTTATTTAAATTTGGTTTATTATTGAGCAGGGAAAACAAATAAACAAAAAAACAATAATAAATTTTTGCATTTTTAATTTAATGAATTTTGTGGCCTGCAAGTTGCTTAAATTTGCTAGTTTTGGTCCCTCAGACAAAAAGTTGTTTCTAAAGCATGAAATTCAAAATAAATAATAATCAAACAATAAAACATATCTTTCATATTTAGTTCGAAAAGTACGAAGAAGATAAAGCTGAATAAATTCACAAACACACGGTTATTAACATTCATTAATGCTTTTATTTCTTTTTTTCCACCAATGTCCCGTTACCACGTATTTTGTACCGTGACGTAAAATAAATTTATATCATACATATTTACAGATCTAAATTTTAATTTCATGACAGAACAGTCAGTGCAGGAATTAAGGCAAAACGGCATAAAAATACGTGTATGTATTCTAGGTTTCTTTACTCAACTTTGCAGTAATTTATAAATTATTTCAACATAAATATATGATTAATTAGTTTGGTACAGTGACATATGTGATGTCCTGTTTTTCTGTAATTTTGTGCAAGTATTTTTGTAAAATAACGAAAAATCTTCCAACGAACGGAAGATTAAAAAAGAAAAAAAAAAACAAAACACTAAAATCACTGCGGAGCATCATGAATTAAGCTCCAACGGTTTTTTCCTACATTAATAAAAAAGATAGAAAAGAGAAACTTTTCTGTCTTTTGAGGCCATTCTTGGAGTCACAGCGAGCGCGAGTGGTATGAAAACACATAACTCTCAAAGTACGCGCCGTCCTTGAGACGCTCCTCATCCGCAGAGCAGGAAACCGCCAGCTCCTTTGGTTACCATAGCGACGTGTCCAATCGCGACCGGGGACCTTCTGTGCCTGAGCCCTGCTTCGTGCTACAACATCTTATTAAAAATGAATGACGGAGTCTAGTCTGCTAGAAAAACTGTGTCAAGATACTCGGCTTGTTGTTTTGTTTTTCTGCTTCTGCCTGAATTGTGACTTTAAACGATGTAACCGACCAGCTGAGTAAAAAAGAAACAAAAAAAAAAACAACGGTATCGTCATTTTTAGCATCAATTTATGGATTTATCAAGAGGATGTTAAATATTTTTGAAGGGCGATGTAGCCTCAATTTGGTGTCGTTGTAGTGAAGGGTAAATAAATGTATTTTTTATCTTTTGCAGCGTGGAGGTTTGCTAAATTTATTAGTGCAAACCAATGGCCAGTGTGACGTTTCCAAGTTTAAATTTAAAAATAGTCCCTAAAAGTACAGAAAGTGAACAAGTTATCCCATAAAGAAAACTGCAGGTTTCAAGTGATAACTTGACTTATTAGAAGCAAGTTAGCCAGTGAAAAAGAAGCTGCATTCTTCACCAACCCAAAATTAAGGCTTTTTAAGACTTTTTAAAAGACCATTGTGATTTAAATTTAAGTAACGTTTATCACGGCAGAAATGCACCTTTCGTGTAGTAGAAGTGTGGAGCTTTTTAGCACAAAATGCACCTTGCATTTTGCAAGGCGGTGGCGAAGACAAACGTTGTCCAGTCAACTAGCAATAAATTTGCACTTTACCCACGATGGATGCAAACAAAGCGAGCTAGCTCGATAGCCAGGATACGTCAATGGCCTCAAGTTGCAGAAAGCAAAGAAGATTTCTGTGTGCAACTCAAACGTTTGCCTGAAAGAAAAGTCCTGCGAGAAAAACAAATGACACCTACACGATTAAACAGCCCTACTATGACAAAATCTAAGAATTATTATTAAAGCATTGAACACCATCTAACACTCCTTAAATTAATTTAAGGCCTTAATTTTAGATGCATTTATTTATTACTTTTTGTAAGGATGACTTTTATTTTAAATGATATATGATCAACTCAGTTGGACTGAAGTTCAAGCTTTGACTAGGCCTCTCAAACCGACTTTGCTTGTTTTTAGCCATGCAGACGTGGATCGGTTGTGGTGCTTCAGAACATCGTTTTGCTTCATAACCCAAGTTCTCCTGCTTGATTCGTGTTTCCATAAATTATGGAAAGTCTGAGTCCTGAAAAGGTGAATCAACAGCAGATCATTGCTCTACCGCCACCGAGTTTTAACAGCCGCCTCTGATACGCTGCACATCTAACAGGATGTTCCTAAACATTCCAGTTCGATCCAACTGGAAAAGGCTCCTGAAGGGAAACATTTAGAGACTCACCTCATTGTATCGATTGCTGGGGATCTTGATGCTCGTCTTCCTCACCTCCATGTCCACAACCAGACCTTTCACCACCGGCAGAGTGTACTGGTAGTTACGGAAATCCTGTAAAAGAGGCGACCGTATTATTTTATTTTATCAACATGTACAAACAGGTTCATTTTAAATAGTGTTTTCAGGTAGTTTACTTAAACAACAGAGAAAGAAAGTGGGAAAGCCACTTACTGCTAACAGATTCATGATGGTGTGCCCGGTCTCTCCAAACAGAGGTTTCCTGAAGCGAACGCTGAACAGTGGACACGGATAAACTGCAAGAGCAAATAAATAGCACCAAGATAAAACTCCAATGCACTCCATCACAGCCGATTTAGCAGTTATGCAATTATCGTATCGCTTTCCAGAGAAAAAAGCAACAGGCTAGTTAAGAAAACTATTTCTTCTTGTGACACATGACGGGGTTTCTGCTGGTTTCACCAACTAAAATTTAAGACCATTTTGAATGGAATATAAGACCTGCATCATGACACAATTGTACAAACTTCGTTCAGGCAATTGGCGATAAATTTGCATTTATAGATAGATGCAAAAAAAGCTATCTAGCTAGCTAGCAAAGGTATGTTAGCAGTGAGTTAGCGGTAGCCTGAACCGCCTTGACTCACAGAATGTAATGAAGTGTGTAACACTGACTTTTGTGACAAAAAAAAAGAATAAATACATTGGATATACAAGGTTAATTAACCTTGTATATTAATTAACATGTGATCAAAACCTGTAAGGTGAACAACTTTCTAAATGAATTTAAGACTTTAAGACCATTACAAATGGAATTTAAGACCTGCATTACAACATAGAAGTGCAACCTTCGTCTTTGCCTCTCTGACAAATCTTCACACCAGCTTTCCAGCCAACTAATAAATTTGCACTTACACACGATAAACATAAAACAGCTAGCTAGCAGCTAGCTAGCAGGCAAAGGTGTGTTAGCAGCGGGTTAGCGGTAGCCTCAACAGTCTCAAATTGGAAAGCAATAAAGATGTCGGCAGGCGACTCAAACTTTTGTCTGACTGAAAAGTCCAAAGAGAAAGAAAATAAACAAAACATTGAATATACAAGATTAATAAGACACAAATTAAAACCTGTGATTCATATGGTAAGAACAAACTTTTAAAAATTAATTTCAGACTTTTTAAGATTACTATGAGTGGAATTTAAGACCTATATCACAAGACAAATTTATGAACTTCATCCAGCCAACTGGTGATAAATTTGCACTTACGCCTAAGAGATGCAAAAAAAAGCTTGCTGGCTAGCGAGGGTATGTTAGCAGTGAGTTAGCAGAAGTCTGACAAAAAAAGGGAGGAAAAAACAAAAACAAAACATTGAATAAACAAGATTAATAAGATCAAAATGAAGACCTGTGATTAACATATTAAAGGCAAACTTACTTTTTAAAAAGACTTTTTAAGCCTTTAATTTTTGACACATATATTTTTGAGTGAGGCTGACCTAATTAGAAATCTCAGGAAGAAGGATCCTAACTTTCAAAAGAAGAATCCTGCTTCTTCTTAAGCTTCTTAAACTACTATTTTCAACTTCCATCTCATCCAGCAGCTGGAAAAAGATCACTAAACACTAGACGCCGTTTTGGCCTCGTTATGCAGAATCCCAGAGCCGACCCGCCTTGTGTGGGTCAGGCCGCGAAGAGGAGAGCATGTTGTCAACAGCAGCGCTTGTGCTGCGGATTAATTTCTTGGTGATTCCAGCGGTTTGTGTTGAAAACGTGTGTTTGTTAAGGTATTCCAGCCGAAGTTGCAGGCTGCAGGCTAATGGCTTAAGAGAGCGCGGCGGAGCTCTGAGCTGGCAGGTCCGACTGCGAGAAAAGAGGATTCTGAGGAGAAGACGAGCCTCTCTGACAAATCTGCACGCCAGCTTTCCAGATTCATGAGACACAGCAGAAAAATGGAGGCATAACAGCTGCCTGCTTTAAAATGACACAAAACATCAAGAGAGGCTCTGGTTTCTGCAATCATTTAACAAGTTCACTGCAAAAACACAAAATCTTAAGTGTATTTTCAAGTGCAAATATCTTAAAGCACTTGAAATAAGAAAATTAACTTACAGGCAACGTTTCAGGAAGATATTGGAATTTGCTTTAAGTAAATAAAACCTTAATATTGATGAAAAAGTAGTAGCTCCATTGGCAGAATAGAGTTGCTTTTGAACCGTAATAATTGAAACTGTAACCAACATTTTGATGTGTAATGACTGCACTTGGCAAAATGTAATGTTTTAACTGTTGATTTTAGTGTTTTTATGATGTAAAGCACTTTGAACTGCTTTGCTGCTAAATGTTTGCTACGTATAACCTTGATTGATTGATTGATCCAAACCCACATCGGTACTCTGCTCCCAGCCGCAGCATGAGGCGGATCGGGAAGACCTTGGCCCACGGCGTCTCCCACTTCTGGATGAGGATGCCGAAGAGGTAGGGCGGGTTGGGCAGCAGCAGGTCCTGCAGCGACTGGAAGGAGGGGCTGATGTAGAGGAAGCCGCCGTGCTCCTTGCTGCCCAGGAAGCTCTGGGTGAAGAACGAGTGACTCAGGTGGCTCAGCACGTTGCCTGGTGGCCAGAGGGAGGAAGAGCCGTCAGTCAGCAGAAAGCACAGCGAGCGGCTGAAGCTCTCCGAAGCCAGCACTTCCTCCGAACGCCTGACTGACGGCGGCTTAATGAGGATCAACGCACACAATATGACTGCCTTCCAGCAGCTGACAGCGGCTCTGATGCAAATATGAAACAGGAAGCCGCCTGAGGAAAGCGAACCGTCGCAGTCGGAGTATGGATGTAAAAAAAACAAAACAAAAGCGAGACATCCGGACCATAATACTGGAGGGAAACAGGCGTTTGGCGGGAATGTACTCTCAGGGAAACAATCGGATTAATCCTGATGAATTGATTATTAAAATAATCGATTAATTTAATAATCAATTTTTACCGACCCAAAACAACGCTACTTTCTGAAATGGCAACATATTCAGAGCAGCAATTAAGCTGAAACTATTAAAAAAGTATTTTATGCATTTAAGATTTAAAAAAAAACAAAAAAACTTCTGTGTGTGTAAATATGCAAGTATGTTCACCTGGTTCAAATTCTGTAAAAAAAAAAAAGAATAAATAAAAAACATATGAAAAACCTTTTGCTATCCAATTATTGATCAGTTTACTGAAAAAATAATCAATAGATCAGCCAGATTGATGTTAAGTCAAGCAGAAAGAGCTGAACTTTTCATATGCTGATGTGAAAAGTACGTTTTAAGCTGCAGATGAATGCTTTGCGTTCACGCAGGCCTGTCTCAATAACCGATAAATCAATTAATCAGACGATGAATAAAAATGAACTCAATCATTTCCATTTGATTTGTTATTTTTCTCTATTCTGTCTTTCTAACAAAAGATGGATGATAAAACTCTTCAGTCTGTTGCTTTGGTCTCAACTTGCCCTTTTTTTTCCAAGGATAATTTCGGTTTTGTAGAGACTTTATAATTCACTGTATTTGTTGTTTCATTTATTTTGGATATTTAAAATCTCTTCCAGTTTCAAATGTTTATTACAATACAATGTGTTCCATTTACATTAAGTTACTTGAAAATGGTCTCAAAACAACAACATTATTGTCCACCACAATAATTTCTGGGACAATTTATCATCCATTTGTTATCATTACAGGTCAAGCGTTCACTAAAGGAATGATGTGTTGCTGCATTTTTAGGAAATGACATGTTTATTTCCTTCTCTAAAAAAATTAACTGAACTGTTTATTTGCATCTTTTAGTGCCTCTGTAAAATCTTATGAAAAAAGGCTAAAGTGGGTAAATGAAAAATCCCCAGAATGTGGCGATTTGTTTCATCCGATTAATCGTGACAATAATCAATTCCTAAAAAAAACCTGTTGGTTGCGGTCCTAAAACAAGGTGAGCGCTACTCTTTGTAACTCGGCGAATTTCTCACCGCTTAGGGCTTCTTGGTAGAGCTGCACAAAGTGTGTGAAGATGTCTTTGGGGATGGTTTTCTCGTCGGGTAGACACTGGAGCAGAATGACGACCTCGGCTTGGCCGACCGCGTGCATGCCTTTAGTCGTCACGTACCAGCACTTCCTGTTAACATCTGAGAGTCAAAGAGGAAAAAAAACCTGGTCAGGAGTTTCTGCAGATTTCACCAGCCTAAATATAAGACTTTATTAAACCATTATGAATGGAATTTAAGACCTATGTCCACAGATATAGATGCAAAACGCCAGCTAGCTAGATGCTAACGTACACGTGCTAGTTAGTTAGATAGCAACGGTAGCCTGAAGCCTCTAGAGCATCTAGAGAAACTCGTTCTGGGTAATATCAAAAATCTGAATGTTCTTAAAGGGATGGTTGTGCAAGTATATGTTGATAAAACCAATTAAATTGTTAAAACATCAATAAACAGCTGTTCCTCCAGGATTCTGCGATTGTTTTAGTGGTTTCTTAAAATCAGAATTCCAGATTTTGTGGTGCCAATTTAGAAATGTTTTTAAGAAATTTTTACAATATTTCCACTACTGTATGGTGTTAAATGTGACTGTTTATTCCTCATGTCAATTGCAGACTATAACTTGACGTCAAGAAAGGCTGAGGCAGCAGCAATTTAGAGAAAATTTGCAATAAAATCAGAAAAAAATTTGATTTTACTGTGAATTTTGCAGAAGTGTGAAAAACTGGAAGGAACTATCGATGTAATTTGGAGTTTAATGGCCCACATAAAAAGCTGCGGCGGGCCAGATTTGGCCCCCGGGCCTCGAGTTTGACACATGGTCAAGAGAATGCAATGTTGTCTGAGTGCAACTCAAAGTTCTGCCTGACAGAAAAGTCCTGGGGAAAAAAAAGAGAAAACATAGAATGTGCAAGATTAAATAGTCCTGTCGAGACAACATTGACAAAATAAAAATCTACTTACCTTTTGTAAATGATTAACATCTTTTAGTTACATGAATTTAAGAGTTTAAATGATTCACAGACACTCTGCAGTAGGGAAAATAAAAGTTGTTATACCAAGAACAAGGAAAACATTTGCAAAACGTTTGAACTGAAATAAAATGTGCAGTAAATCCTCTGCAGAAGTGAAATCCAGTCGTATCTTCTCGATTTTTCAGTGTTGCCCAGTTTAGTTTTATTTGAACTGATTTGATTTATAAAGTTGTATATATAGGATTAGTTTTATTTTCTATTAAAAAAAATGTATATTAAGTCAAGAATTAGTGTTTTTATGATGTAAAGCACTTTGGACTGTTGCTGCTGAAATGCGTTGTGCTCATAAACTTGATTGGTTGATAAATGTGTAACAGAGGGGTGTAAACGTGACTCACAGTTGACCAGCTTGACCATGGCTAGCAGGTTAGCATTGAGCACGAACACCAGGGGGTCCGGGCCGCCCTCCTCCAACTGCTGCATGAGGACGATCTCCGACGGTCTCTCCTCCACGGCGTAATCTGCGGGAGATTCAGAGCGCTAAAGTCAGATCAACAGGAAGAAAACAGCCGGAGCGAGACAGAGATTCAAAGAAGAAGTCCTGCTGTCTCTGGTTAGAACAACAGAACCGCTTCCGCGTCGTTTAAGCATCGCCTCAGCGTTCCTGTGAACAAAGCTTCTCCCCTCTCTCTTGGCAATGAGCGGTGCAAAACATGAGCGGTGACACAAAGGCCATGAGGAGCACACTAAACGGACACAAACACAGCAGCAATGAGGAGGCAGCAGAATGGTGAGGATGAAGGCAAGCACCTGTGATGTGGCCTCCCGTACCTCCTTTAACTCCGGTGGAGATGAGGATGGGAGGGAGCCCGTCCTCCGGGATCAGGCTGAGGGAGCTGCCCACGGGGCTGCCCGCCGGCGCAGCGGGGGTCTGGGCCGCCTGCAGGGTGGAGAGGAGGGGGTAGTTAGGCTACGATCACACCTGAAGTGGCCTAAATGCGACCTCTATCTGATCTTTTCATGACAGCGAACTGGATTGTTTTGAATGCCACCCAGGCTACTTGGATATGGGATCATAAATGCGTATCTGACGAAGGGGGTGTACTCTGGTTGATTGCAGATTACTGATCTTTAAAAAAAAGCTTTCAGCTTCTATGCACCACAAATCTGGATCAAACTTCCAGAAAACTGTAAAACAGCTGAAACACTGAGTGCCTTTAAATCTCGACTAAAAACCCACCTGTTTAGAGTTTATTTGAAACGTAATCAATTATGAATTTAATGACTTAATGTCATGTTTTGATTGTTGATTCTATGTTGCATGACTCTGTGTTTCTGTGTTTGTTATGATGTAAAGCACTTTGAAATGCCCTGCTGCTGAAATGTGCTACACAAATAAAATTTTATTGATTGATTGATAAAAAGCCTGACCTGCCAATTCTGATTTTGGCTGATACCCATTTTTTTTTTGTCTGAAATATTGCTAAAAATGGCAAGAAAATGGGTGGGGTGACTATTGTTAACTGCAAACATGCAGACTCGACCTGGTGGACCAGTGTGTCAGTCAAACCACTCTCACAGAAGAGGACAGCGGGTGATTTTTACACTTTTGCTGAGGTAGATCAGACCGGCCTCACATGTAAGTATCGGCTGATCACCTATCTCCTAAAATTAGGAAAATCGTCTTGGATAAATCAGTGCACCCCTAATAATAAATCCATTCCTAATCTTTTTCTAAATCAGGGGTCGGGTCGCGGAGGCGGCAGCTTAAGACGTCCAGACTTTCCCCGGCAGCTTGGTCCAAGTTCAGATTAGTGGAAGGAAAACATTTAGTGTCAAACCTAACTGGCATCTTCTGTTCATTCCACTGAGTTTCTTTCTATCGCCACCTGGCCAGTTTGCCAGAAATTGGCCAGAATTAGATTACCTAACGCAAAGTCACTTGAGATAATTTGAGCAGGAAACGTCTCTCGCCTGAGCCACATGATATTTATGGCTTTCTGCAACAAAACTCACTTGGACACCTGGCATTCAGCGGCTGTTCACTCCAAACAAATACAAAGGCTCTGCTGTAGGAATACTTTTACACGAGCATAGTCTCATTAATGGTCCAACCAAGCACAGTATGTCTCAATATTAAGCTTTTTAGTGCCATAGCATTTGTAACTACTCGTTTTAACATGTTTAACATATTACAGTCGGTTACGGAGGCAGAGTTTCCTGAGTAAAGAGCTCATTCACTGCAAAACCACAAATTCGATCAAGTATCTTTAGTCTAGTTCCTACTGCAAATATCGTAACACATTTCAAATAAGAAAACTAATCAAGATAAACACCAAGATATTGGTGTTTGTTTTGAGTCAGTAATTCCTTAATACTGATGAAGTTCTAATTCCACTGGCAGATCATTTCATTTATAACTTGGGAAAATGTGAAATAATCTGCCAGTGGAAATGTTTCATTTTAATCAACATTAAGGAATTATTGGCTCAAAACAAGCTCCTATTTATTGCTGAAAAGTTACTTGTAAGTTAGTTTTGCCTTATTTCAAGTGCACTAAGATATTTGCACTAGAATCTAGACTAAAATACTTGATAAAATGTTGTGTTTCTGCAGTGTTGTGACTCCCTTTATTCATACGTGTGAGCTAAGCTAATAGCATTAGTCGGGGTTACACGCGCTTCGTACCGAACTCACCTCCGAGGCCTCCGGCGCAGCGGACTTGTTGGAGCAGGTGGAGGCGACCCGTGACTGCGAGGACGCCGAGACAGAGGACGGAGGTTTGGAGGACTCTGCTGCATCTCCATTTGGAAGAACCCCGTCGGCGAACCAAACCCTCCTCTGGTCCCGCGACAGGGAGCCTAAACAGGAAACAAACAGAGAACTTAAAAAAAACATATAACGGCGATTAATCCATCAATTGTTTTAGTGATTAATCAAATATTTATTTGCTTATTCATTTAGGTTAAAAAATAAAGTCTTTTTCAGGGCTGCAATTATTATTTTAGAAAGCAATTGTTCTTACACTGACGATTAATCGGTTGAAAGAAATGGCCACATTTTTCATTACACATTATTAGCAATATATAACAACTGCAAATAATTTATTTTTAAAATAAGAAAATAAATATTTTATGCAATTACATAACATGCTTGTTCATTTATAGGAAAAGAGGCTAAAAAAAAATAGATATTTCCAACATCAACATGTAAGAAGCTCAGTAATTTCTGCTTTCATTTCACAATACAGTGTAGGGCTGATCTGTTTATTAATTAATTTATTTATTTTTGATCAACTGATTAATAATTGGAGAAAAAAAGGCGCTAATAGGATTTTTTTTAACGGTAATTTTAATTGAGTGAAGCTAAAATGACAACATTTATGGAGTTTTTGGTAGAACTTATTTACAGAGAAAGATTTTCTTTTGTATCTTTAATAAAACAATTATGTGTTTTCTGTACAGGTTTGACTTAATTACTGCTCTTGTAATGTTATTTCAGCAAATGGCATTATTTAAGATGACGATTAACCAATTACTAAATCACTTGATTATTTTAATAAACGACTAATCACGATTAATCGTTTCAGCCCTAAAAAAGAAATACATTCATTTCAGGTCCAGTTGTTGGTTTTTCCATCTATTGGGACAGAATATCATTGCAAAAGGATATAAATAACAGCTTCTTATTCTCTTGCTGATACCTTCATTGCCGGGTTGCTTCAGGACTCCCACGGGCACCATGACAGTGGGAGGCGGCGAGCTGAGGACCCCGGACGCCTGCGCCTGCTGCAGGGGGGGGATGGTGGAGCAGTACTCCGCCGGGTTGTTCGGGTTCGGACTCTGATTGACTGCAGTAGCCGGCGTCTCCGCTGGTTGAGCTGACAGCAACAGGGCACAACATCCGTAAATATAAAGCGATTGCTGGGTTTCAGATGACGTAGCACCGACGTCACCCAATGCAGATGGAGGGCGGGAAGTAAGTGCAGCCCGTTTATTTCTGTTGATCCAGCACCAAAATGCCTAAAGTAAAGTGTCCGGTACGGTTGTTCCAATCGTTCCAATAGAGAAAAAGATAAACGTTTTTTTTTCATGTTTCGAAGGTAGTTGGTCACAAGGGAGTTAATTTTAAAAAAACTTACCGGAAAAAAGAGGAGAAAAGTGGATCAACAATCTAAAGCTTAAAACGGGAGGTGCAACGTTTGCAGCCACTTTCTTAACAGGTACCGATCGCATCGCATTAAATGGTATTTCCAGATGTTTTATTGGACAGTTAGTTAGAAAGACACGCATTCATATGTAAGGTAAGATATATTTTTGTGCCCTAGCGTGGTTGTCCTCAGCGTGCTAACGTTGTTAGCAGCTAGCTCAGTGCCGAGTCCCGCACTGAAAATATAATGTTTATTCAGTGGGATTTTCATGTTAAAAAAAAAAAAAAAGCTAAATAAGTTAAATATAAGATACCCAGCCATACAGTCACCGTGAGATGTGACTTTTCCCCCCACATGCTTCGTGTCTGGACACGAACTACACTCGTGGCCAGACACGAACACGGGGGTTTCTGTGGATCCGTGTGAATAGTTGACCTACATTGGACCTGAATCCAACAACTCGACATTAACGTACAACTCCTGCTAGAATGTGGGTTTACAGAAGCTAAATAAATGATTTACCAGGAGATACAGGCTCGTAGAAATAACACGGGTTAGTTCGTTGTTAGCGGTAGCATCTTTATCACGGACTAATTACTTAAAATAGCACAATTCACTACTCACCCGGCAGAAACAAGTCGACAGCCATTTAATGCTTCTTTAGATACCAAATGCTTAACCCAACTTGAAACCAAATGCTTGTATTCTCCAGGCTTTTGAAAGCTTTCTTTCTTCTCACTCGTGGTTTAATATCAGGTCTGCAGCTCCAGTTAGTTACGCGGATCGCCTCGATGCGGGTAAATCCTCAAGATTATAAGAGAAGTCTTTTTTTTTTTTTTTTACCGAGATAATACGGATCATATCCTAAATATACGCGTATGTTTTCGAGATGCCTCGTCTGTCCAGCCTATTTAGGGCTTTAGCGTGCTCATTGTGATCAACTTTGCTTTGTTTTGAAACGGAGAAATCCACTTCCGACCCTCCATTTGAATTTCGCGCGTCATCCGGGTCACGTGACTGAAACCCATCAATAAGCTAGAGATTTATAAACAGCCAACAATAATAAATATATCCGTATGTTTATTGTTTAGACTAATATCGACATGTGTAGATATATCTGTTTGTTGATTGTAATTTATTGATTTCTCTAAACAAGCCTTCAGTTTGTTATTGTGTCAAATTACATCCACGGATATTTTACTGAGATTTAAATTGAACAACAGACCAACACAAACTAGGGTCATTCGTTCCCAGTAAATCTGGTAGATTTAAATGAAGTCATGGTTGACACATGGTGGAGGAAGCATCATGCTGTGGGGTGGAAAGATTTTGAAAGCATTAAAAAATACTTTAAAAATGAAATGTCAACTCATTATCTACGTTTGAATAAAGAGTCGTTGAAGATGTTGATGATTGTGGGCAGGAAGGATCTCCTGTAGCAGTCTGTACTACAGTGTATCGGAAGAAGCATCTGACTGAAGACACAAAGATTTGTCTGTAATGTTTTTTATTTTATATAAACCATAAATCTGATTAGGAGTTTACCAAGGTGTTGAGATGCAGAGTTAGGTTGTAACTAGACACATTTATTTGAGCAACTCTTCTTTAAAAAGGGTTTTTCAGAGTATTTTTACTCTTGAGTAAAATTTCTGGATCTTCTACCCACTGAGAGAGTAACTTCACTGAATGAAAGAGAAGATTCACCAGAGACACACCTGCAGTTTTTATTAGAGATTCATAAGTTTTATATTGAAATAAACTGATTTTGTAAAAATGTTACTTTTGCCTGATGTTATATTGTAATCTATATAATTTATTTTCATTTTGGTCTTTAAAATACCAAAATTTTCCTTTATATTTTGGTCTGTCTGGTGATTTAATGTTTAAATATTAAATGATTGATGTGTTATCACTCAGTGCTTCAGTCGCCTTTTTACCAAATCCTTTTTATAACTTTTAAGTCATTTTTTGGACGGCTATATTTTACTTTTATTTTAGTAAAAATATGTTGAAGTAGTGCTACTCTTTCTTGAGTACTATACCCTTCTCTGTTGAGATGCCATCCAGTTGGTTTGACGTTGAGTATTGTCAAAAATACTTCTTTTTTGCAAAGATTAGATTCTCTTCTCCAGTTTTTCTTTGTAAGAAATGTTGAAAACAGTGTATCTTCTGCTTTCCAACTCCTAATTAAGCATTGCTTTGTGTCGAAATGAGACAAAATGTGAAAGTGTGATTGTTGCTCACCGTTTGTCAGGGCAGAATGACAGGTGACACAAACGCGGGCCTCCTTCCTGTCCATGTAGAGCAGCTTACACTTCAGGCTGCAACACGCTGCACAGAACACCTTAAAGAGACCAACACCGCATCAACACACACACACACACTTTAAATAAACATTTCACAAACTAAAGCAGAGCCCCCCGTGTGCTGCAAGGTTTTACTATGACCTTTGACCTTCCTGAGATGATAATGCTGCATCTACTGTTTACAGCTGCCATGCTATTATTGCTGGCTCCTCCCAGCTCCACTGGCAGAGCCAGAGTATTTGTTTACCACCTTGGGAAATTAAGTAGCGCTCCGCCCGGTTATCCAGTGCAGTGTCAGCGACCGCATGCTGCATGTGCAGCAGCGCGGACGCCATGCGGGGGCGGGCCTTACGCCGGCTGCAAACAAATAACCACTGACAAAGTGCATCTAATTTGAATTTCCTCTCCCTATGCTAATTATTTTGTTTCTTCTTTTAGGTTACAAATGCAAAAATTAAGAGACCATTTAAAATGATCCATTTCTCTGATGTCACTTCTTATAGGTCTGTGTTTGAGTAAAATGAAAATTGTTCCTTTTTTCTATGAACTACTAACATGTCTCTGAAATTCCATGCAAAAATTTTGTTTTTGTTTTTTGCAGAAAATGAGAAACTGTCATAACGGAAAAGAAGCTGTGCTTTCAAATAATGCAAAGAAAACATGTTCATGTTTATTTAGAAACAACAATACTAATGTTTTAACTAAGGAAGAGTTCAGAAATCTGTATTTGGTGGAATAACCAGGAGGTTTTCCAAGGGGTTCAGTGCAGTGGCTCTTCGTTGTTTCCAGAGCTGCATGTTCTTTTTTGGGCTGCAACCAGCGATCATTTGATTAAGCGATTATTCTATTGGTTAATCGGATATAAAAATTGTCACTTTTTTCATTCAATCATCTAATTTTTTGTTTTTTACAAATTATACATACTTTTTTAAATGAGTAAATAACCATTTTATTGCCTACAGTACAATAACAGCATTCCTTTAGTGTACATTTGATCATTTGTAGCAAAAGATGCTACAAATGATCATCACTCAACATGCAAAAAACTCAGCACTTTCTGCTTTAAGCAACATCAATATAGGATATTACTAATCTATTGACTGTTATTTGGAGTAACCAATTAATAATTGGATAGAAACAGAAGTTTAATGGGAGGTTTTCTTCACAGAATCTGAACCAGGTGAAGCTAAAACTGCCACTTGAGGAGTTTTGGCTTTATTCCTGTGTGTTATTTTTCAGAAAATGACTTTTTTTTTCAGTTTGTATTCTTGAGTTGGTATTTAGAGGAGCAGCTGTGCATGATGAAAATCTTTAAGTCTCCCGGGGACGCGGGGCTCTGCTGTAATGGCCGCCTCTAACCGAGTTAAAGCAGCGCTGACCTTGCCGCAGGCCCTGCAGTGGTGCCTCCTCTTGGTGAAGGTGAACTTGACGTCGCATTTCATGCAGACAGGGGCCTGCGAGTCGGGCACCCACACAGGAGCCACCTCCCCCAGCAAGCTGGCGGCCTTCCTGCACAAAGGCCCTTGCTGCCCGGCCTGAAGGTCGTTGTCGGGGCTCTCAGACGCCGCCAGCGACGGAGAGCGGGTTCCTCCGTTTCCGTTGAGCGAACTCTGGCCCGTCCCACTTGGCGCCGGGTCAGTGGGCGTGCCTCTGCGGCAGCTGATGTCTATGTTCTTGTTCTTGGCGCCTAGCTGGTTCTGGACCAGGCCGGACAGCGGCTGCGGGATCTGCAGCTTGAGGCTGACCGGCTGCTTGGGCCGCGCTCCTCCGTAGGGAACGCTCACCGGCTGCAGCCGGCTGTTGTTTAGCTTCGTTTGGACGCCGCCGGACCCGGCCGCTCCGCCGTCGCTCAGCTCCTGCTTGCTCTCCTCCATCTCCTTCTCTTCGGTCACAGAGTCCTCCTTGGACGGGACGGGAGATGGAGAAAAGTCCTCGGTGTCCTCCGCTTCATTGACCTTTAAGCTGCTTCCATTCTCCATTTCCAGACCGTTAGGAAGAATTCCTGCTCTAACTTTCTGCTCCGTTTGTCCATTTCCATCACATTTTCTCCCCTCCTCCTCCTCCTGCGCTCCGTCCCTGCTATGAGGAGACAAACTGTTCTCCTCAACCTCCACCTGGACAGTCTGACTCCCGTTCACACTTCCTCCGAGCTCCTCCGAATTTAAACTTTTTCCTTCCTGCCCAAAGTCCTGCAAAACAGCAGAACGGTTCTCATCTTTCAACTCTCCTCCATGTTGAGTCACATGTGGAGGATTATCCTCAGAAAGAGTCCGTTCCTCTGCTAATCCCATCTCAAACGTGAAGCGAGAGCCTCCACCGCCCACTGATGAAGGTTCCTCCTCATTACCAAGCTTGATCTCAGCAGGAGAACCGGTCTGTGGGCTTCCTGTGCAGCCGTTCTCCACGACGCCGCATGGCGAGACGTCGTCGGCGCCCACCAGTTTGCCGATGTTGGGCTGAGGGAGAGGCGGGCTGTGGACGTCCGCCGGCCTCTCCTCCGCCCAGGGTGGATGCTCAGGACCCGCCGACCTTTTGGGGTCGGGTCCTGAGGAAGCGCTGGACGGGTCGGGAAGGGTCTTGAAGGGCAGCGGGCTCTCCCGGGGGCTGATGTCTGCGTGGGCCAGAGCGGGGTTCAGGGAGAGCATGTGGGCGGGCGGAGCCAGGATCTGCGTCCACTTGGCGTCCGAGAGAATCGACGTGTCCGTCTCATCTGCAAAAGAACAAAAAAAAACTCTTTATTTCCACCTGCAGCTTCAAATGTAAAAATATTTCCATCGCTTGTGATTGTAACAAGATATTCAAACTTCAACGACTTTCAGCTTTTCAGCAAAAAGTTTAGTGTTCATCTCTTAACTTTCCTTTTTCCACATTTGCTCTGTTCCTACATGACTTGTTGCAAACTTTAAACTGAAATTCTCATCGTTTTTGTCTACCGACAAGAAGTGCACTGATAAATCAGACCAGATTTCCTTAATTTTTGGTAGATTGGCCAACCTCATGCACCAATCTTAATCACCTACATATCTGAAAATCACCCACTGTCCCCTTTGGCTCTGCTGGGAGAGAGGACTGGCCGACAGACCCGCCTCCGAGATAAAATCGTAATGTGTGCAGTCACTTCACTTTTGCTAATTTAGTGGCTTTGTCGCTACATTCATCAACTTTTCAGACAAAAAAAAAAAATCATTATTGGCTAAAATCGTAATCAGCAGCTCTGGCTATTTAAAGATTGGTCATCGGCCAGAAACTGCAGTCGGAGCACCCCGCCTTCCCAGCTCTGCCGGTTCAGGTGAATAGCCACATCTTTTCATTTGTGTTTAATACTTACAGAAAATCAGACACAATTGAACTCTACTGAAGAGAAGATAAGATTATATTTGAGGTGTCAGAGAAAAGGCTGCTGAATCCATGCAACATTTTAAGATTTTTTTTGTAGTTGAAGTCTGACAAAGTTTTTAGAAACTATAAACCACAATTATTACAAATGTTCACTCTTCCAGGCGATCAGAGAGCTAAAAATGGCTTGACCAAACGGAGAAACGAGGTCAGAATAGTTTGGAAAATCGGCGTGTCAATGAGGTGGAAAATTGTGAGAAAATGGGTTAAATGGTTCAGCAGCTCCAGGGAGGAATCCTGGATACAGAAAAATGAAGGTGTGAATGCTTTATCATGAGATAAAACATTTCTGTAACACATCTAAAATGATTTGCTCACATTGCTGTTATTTACTACTTGCTGATCTCCTCCCTGCACAGGAATTCATGCTAAGCTCTTTCAGTGTGTGTCACATACACACACACCAAGTTAATCTGCCAGGCTGGTTCTCTGGCTGACGGCACTTTCAGCCAAAACACACACTGAGCTCCCAGCACCTGTGTCTGCTATTCAGCACTTTCTTTTCCTGGGGTTATTTTCCATAAGTCCACCAAAAAGCTGCCTTTCTTCAACAATAGGGAAGCCAAGTCTATCAAACACACAGCTCAGCACTGCAGTGTTTACTTTGCACTTACTATAAATAAACTCTACGAAGCAACTTTCTCAAAAAGCCTCTAATTTCGATTCCCTGCTTATTCTAAGTGACCAAAAAAAGGACGCCCGTCTTGTCTTGAACCAATTACACAGTTTTACTGAATCCCACAAGAAAAAAGCAAATCCAATTAGTGGCGTTCCCTCGCCGCGCGGCCTCAATCACTTCCCTGAAGTGTTACTCAGTTGTGATGGCTGGAAGCTCCTGCACACCTTAGTTATTTTCCGTTTCCACGCCCTTCACCTGCCGTCTCACCTTCGTTCTGTTCGAACTCGTCCAGCACCTTGTCCAGGTTGAAGGCCTCGGCTTGGAAGTAATTCTCCATGGGTCAGGAAGCTCCACCTTGCCAACGGCCGCGTGAACCTGCCAACAAGAGGAGTTCACCGATTTAATCTTAAAAGAAGAGAAGCGTGTGTGGACGAGGGCTGCAGCAAAAATCGACTTCAGTAATCAATCATTCTGATGATTCATCAAATAAAATAAAACATTTGGCACAAATCAGAACGTCACAGATTCCTCTAGTTTTGTGGTTTTATATTTAACTTACTGTCCAGATCCAAACATAATTTGTATCCCAGTTTAAACTTTTTGTGATGTAAATGACTCCTGCATGTTGTACGGATGAAGTCCTGTGTATTGTTCTGTGTATAGTTGTGTTGACCTTGGTTTCTGTTTGTTTTTTGTTTAACCAATAATAAAATCTAAAAAAAGGCACATCCGGCAGATTTTTCATTAAGCCCAAAGGGTTTCCCCCAAAACATCTAGCTAAGCCCGGTGGTAGGGATGCTAAGGCAGTTGCCCCACCGGGTTTTTGTGTTAAAAATATTTAAAGTTGACGAGGAATTAAGATCAATAAAGAAAATACAATGGTGGATTAAATAAAACTAGTCTGTCTGTAGGTTTATAATCAAAGGACATTATCTTTTTAAATAGATAATTGCCTGCTAAAGGTTACTGATGTTTTATTATATATAAAAGTAGCTTAAAGCCTATCTTTGCTGTTGCTGTTACTGGTGTATAAAGAAATTCTCTTAAAATAAATTTAAATTGAGCCTGGTGGAGGGCAAGTAAAGCCTGGTGGCCCGCCAGGCTTATGATACATTGAGGGAAATCCTGAACCACTTTTTTATACAATATTAGAAATACATTAAAAGACGCAAATTTACAAATAATTCAATTAAATTATTAAATAAGAGAACAAACATTTTATTGCCTAAAATGCACAGAGCATTCCTTTAGTGAACGCTTGATCATGTGTAGAAAAGGATGCAGAATAAAAATATAAATATCCCATCATCAAGATGTGAAAGTCCTTTCTGCTTTACTTAACAATAAGGTGTAGGGCTGTTGATTATTTTTTAAATTAACAGATTATCAGTTGGATATAAAACTTTTTTTATAAAGAAATTGAACCGGGTAAAAAAAAAACCCACTATGCCACCACTTGAGGAGTTCTGGGTAGGACATGTTTAAAGACAAAGGTTTGATCTTTATTCTCATATTATTTCAACTTTCCTCCTGCATCATAATGACTTTATTTTCTATAAGAAATAAATAAATAAGATAAAAATCCTATCCTGACCCTTGCATTTCATAGAGTATGCCTGAATTCAAAGTCCAAATAAACAGAAGATGTAAAATACGCTTGTCATGAAAGATGGCGGCTCTGGGCGAGCTGACATCACTCTGAACTATTTAAACCCAACAATGCATCGTTAAAAAAAACAACAACAAAGAAATTTATTAGTCTAGAGGATCTATTTATTGCCCAGCTCTGCTTTCCACTAAATTTTCCATTAATATGCTGTAAAAAACTAAATGTTTGTGACCTTTTCTGCTTGTAGAGGGAGAGTGAACTTATCTAAAACAGTAAAATAGCTTTGCTACACCTATATCTCTGTGTGATTTACAGCTGAAGTTAATACTGTGTACTCACTCTGCACTGACAAATATCCTCTGTTTTCTAGGTTGCCATGGATAAAAACACTGCAACAGTTACTCTAAACAGACAGTTTTATGGCTGGAAACTATATTTGCACTTCCCTACACAACCCTGGCTGAACAACAATGAATTAAATGGAGATGCTCACCTGCACGGAGGTCCTACTCTGCAGCCCCAGGTGGTGGGTTTTTCTTCAACTCTCGGATCTGCCTTCACCCAGTCTGGCAAGCGCCCAGCGCCCACACCTGAGGGAGGAAAACACCTTTAGAGATCTTCCTCAACTCTTATTGCAACACCTGCAGCTGTTAGCCAAACCAGCTATGCGAGTATCCAGTCACTGACTAAATGCTTAGAACAGATCAATGTGTGGATGTGCCAAAACTTTCTCCAGCTGAACAAAAACAAAACTGAAGCTATTATCTTTGGGTCTAAAGAGGAGCGATCTAGAGTCAATGCACAGCTTCAGTTATTAAACTAAAACCTAGCGATCAGGCATGAAACCTGGGAGTAGTGATGGACTCTGACCTGAACCTTCAGAGCCACATAAAGACAGTTATAAAGTCGGCCTTCTATCACCTGAAGAACATCTCCAGGATTAGAGGACTGATGTCTCAGCAAGATCTAGAGAAACTCATCCATGCGTTTATCTTTAGCCGCATCGATTGCTGCAACAGCGTCTTCACAGGTCTGTCCAACAAATCAATCAAACAGCTGCAGCTGATCCAGATGCTGCTGCTCGCGT
>CAEGAE010015009.1:0-24888 GCA_903067095.1 Girardinus metallicus | reverse complement strand
CGAGGCAGATCAGTTTTCCTCGAGGAATTTTAATAATCGAGGTACTCGAATCACTCGAGGAATTGTTTCAGCCCTACTGAAGATGTTTTGTGATACTGATCTGAGGTATTTAGGACGAAGAATCGACAGACACCAAGTCTGAATCTGATATATGCGCCTTTGTCCACTACATAGTTTCCTACTAAAATCCTACTAATACACTAGTGACTTGAATCTAATCTTGTCAGTTCATGATTAGATTCAAGTCACTAAGTACTGTTTACTTTCCAAACAGTAAAACAAAAATTCACACTTATATTTTTAATAATTTTAAACATCTAGAAGTCTGCAAGCATCCTGCTTTATTGGAAAACAAGATGACAAATTAAAGTTGTGGAGGTGATTTAGCTCCTGCATACTACCTGTTAGACCCTCCTCAGTTTAAGTAAACACATGCTAGTTCAAAGGTCAAGATAAGAAGATACTGACATCATAGTTCATTCATTTCTACCTTAAAGAGGTAGCTCAGAATGGAAGTCCAGATTTAGACTTAAAACAGTTCCAGTCTCAGTAACTGTGGTGGTTTATGTCAAAGTTATTTGATGAAGCTCTAAGCCACTGCTATGATTATCTACAGAGAAGCCAATGATTATTTGTATGGGAAATGGCGTCAGGTGGCAGTACTCAGTGCATGAAACACTGAGCACAAAACATATTAAGCGTTTCCAGCAGTGGTAGCTATATAATAGAGAGGTAAGGCGGTACAAATTTCAACTAAGAGCATTAACCTAAAATGTCATAGACGCTGCTTTCTACACCGTTTTGTTTTACTACAACACCAAGTAGAGCTACTTGATGTGAACATAGTCTTTCAACAGAGCCACACTTTGCGATTCTTAAACTATCCCTTTAACTGAGTTACAGACTAAAAACCAATTACAGTATTTCCTGGACTATAGGTTGCATCAGTTGAAAACTGAGTCATGAAGAGGGAAAAAGAGAGACGCATGCAGTGTAAATCCAGGGTGATAGGGAGGCGGTTTCGTTGCAACACCAAGAGGGTCTGCCTGCAAAGTAATTCATATTCACCTCCTTGGCAAATACCAGGGCGTGGAGGCACCACTCACAAGCCTCAACAGATGTAATAGAAATTTCGAAAGGTAACATCAACATATCGACATAGCTATCTAGACGGGCTACTGTAGGTAAACCTGACAATGTGACACAGATAGTCAGAACACCAACAGCACGTTCTTTATTTACCCAACTGTGGAGTCATCCCTCTGGCTCTGGCTTTCTGCTCACAACTAGCTTTCCTCACGGCTGCAGACGGCAATACTTAATCCGTGGTTCATGTCTGTCAGTATGAATTAATATTTAACACATCAGTCACAAAGTGCCTCATAGGAGGGAAAAAAACACATTTAAGTCACAACAGACTATAAGAACCATCACCAGCCAAACTATGATAAGAAGCGTGGCTTATGTCTCGTATTTAAACTTGAGTTTTTATCTTTTGCTACTTTATTAGCTCTTAATAACAATGATTGACAGCTTAATTGAACGGATTATCAATCAACTGGGGGAATGTAGCAGAGAGTAGTGTCTAAAGCCCATTCAACCTTAAAGTCAACTTTGCAATGTTGATCTTCTGTCTGTTTTGTCTTCATAATTGGTTTTACTAATCCCAACATCATACCTCCTGCCATTGTGCAATGCATAGTGTAGCAACACAATATTTGAACAGAACTGCTCGTAGGCCTACAGCTAATGATATCTATGAAGATGTCATTAGAATGTAATTTTATTTCTGATCCATCCATCCATCCATCCATTTTCTAACACCCTTATCCCTAGTGGGGTTTGGAGGGGTGCTGGAGCCTATCTCCAGCTAACGTTCCGGGCGAGAGGCGGGGTCACCCTGGACAGGTCGCCAGTCTGTTGCAGTTACTTCTTTTCAATATTAGCAATTATCAATATATTATAGGTCATGATGAGCAACTATTTGAGCCAATTTCTTAAGTACATCACCCTTGACTGACACAAGACAGCAAAAAAAAAAAAACAATTTTACATAACAAAGGCAGATTTTTCACCTTTGTATCCAGGTGGATGGATAGGAAGACTTAACACAACGTGCGTTGGGGTGTGCTTGTGTGTGTGAAACGACTAGAGGGCAAAGGGATTTCACTTAAAATAACACTGAGGTCGGGCCCATATCCATATGCTGCTTGTACTAATCTCTTTTTATCTCACACATGCACACGAACGAACCCGCTCGCTGAACTCGCGTCCTGACAGACAGATCAGCACCGGCATTAATCTATACAAAGTTTGGGATTATTCCACTAAGCTGTCGCACTAGACAAATTTGAGGTTTGGAAATAAAATATTGTGTTTTCACAGATTTATTTCTAACGGGGCAATATAGCAGGATTGTTCTTAATAATTTAAAAAGAACATGTCCAGACAAACCCTGGTGATCGATTTAGGTTAAAGAGGAGGCCCTGTGGATGCGCTGTCCCCTGGCTGCTGTCTTATGTAACATCAGTCAGATGCAGATCAATGAGGTTTCATGAAGCTGCAGTGAAACCAGCCTCTCCAGATAACCTCTGGCTACTCTAATCAGATCCAGTAATTGAATGCTGGGCAGAAATACAATACTGTCCAGTCAACACGGCTGTAAAAGCCTAAATATACAGTTCCAACTTCCCTGATGAGGAAACCCACCTCAGCTGCTCTGCCACAGTGGACAGCTGGTTTAAGGAGTAAGGCAATATGATATCTATGAAATCTATAAAAGTAAGGCAGAGCGGGTTTGTTTCTCGCAGTCAAACACAAGCAATCAATGGTGCATTTTGTAAGGTACTAATAACAAAGAAAAAAAAAAGACATATTCCCTTTTGTAAATTTTAAAAATCATCACTTTCTCTCATTAGTGAGGAACTTCACTGTTCCCCTGGGGTTATATTTGTTTGGCTTTCTCTTCAATACATTTTACTCATAAGTTCAGACAACACCAAAACCTTTTATTTTGATTATCAAGAATAAACCAGCTGGTGGCTGATTGCCACGGCTTTTTATCCTGATGTGAAGGTTATTTTCAACAAAAGTTTATCTTTCTACTCATTTTCTAACGGGGCTACAATGCAGACACTTTTTCACATTTTCAAATGTTGGCTATATTGACGTCAGTGCCATAAAACTGAGTTTTGAAATTAATGACAATTTTTAATTGACACAGAAAAATTGCTCTCAGATAATAAATAGGTTTTCTGATAAGAAGATTTCCACATGTTTGATGCAAAACCTGCAGAGTCCTTATTCAATTGTTATTTTAAAAAATACTTACGCTTTTTTTTTATTTGATTGTTACGCTAACAGCATTTGTTTTATTGTACTCAACAATTTAATTTTTTTTTTTTTACTGAGGTACAAAGCAGACTTTTGGACCAATTTCAATTTGTCTTTAACAGGTTGCTTAAAGTGTTCTTGTCTTTGAAAAACGCTGAATAAATTCAGACATTTACACTGTCACTCATGAAAATTTTAACCCCGACTTGTTTTCTGGTAAACTGAGATTCAGCCTTATTCCTATAACATGGAAACGTACAGTCTAGTGGTAATGAGGAATAAGTGGCTATAATTGCATAGTATTGTCAGAACTTCCATAGTGAAGCCTCTGCTTTGTCTGTCTACTCAAAGGCACCTTGTATATGCAGCTCTGACTAAATATAACCTTCAACCTCCATAAAGTCTGGAGTAGTCGTCATCAATAGAGACAGTGTGAGGCTGAACACTGCCCCCTCAGCTGTATCGCCATCGTGTCCAGCCGCCACTGAATTATGACCCATGTCTCACTGGAGCGCTCCTTGTCCTCTCAAGTTGACCTTTCAGGGAACGCAGAACGTTCTGTCTGCTCTCAGTCGGCAAACAGACTGCAAAAATTTACAGAAAAGCTTTGATAAATTACTCCGCGTTTAAGTTTAACTCAAATCCAGCCTTGCTTCACTGATACACAGTGATAAATGTCAGAAGAAGCAGCACTTAATGACCCCAATTTCAACATGTTTCTCTTCTGTGGCCTCAGGATTTGCTAAGAGAAACAAAGTCTGCCTGATCCCCTCCTTTCCATAATAAATAACCTGCTAACAATTATAAACAGCTCTCGTCTGGGGCTGCCATGCCCTGCAGCCACAGACACTTCCACTCCTTACATCCTGACATGTATAGTAACGCAGTGGAGCTCTCCTTTAACTTAAACGTAGTGAAGATCCGTCTTGATATTGCCTATGACGCAGCTTAACCGGCTCTGGCGCTTAAAGCTCGGTCACATCGAAGGAACGTTTTACCTGCTCTCATTTTATAGAAACGTGTACCGGCCGATTCCCTAACACTCTATTTCTTTGACAGAGTACCAGAATACAGGATATTTCACCATTCTTTGAGTTGGAAAGCAAAAACCTAACACCAGTATCAATCAGTAGTTGAAAACATTTTCCTCATGAATTAATAATGGGCTCACGTCACTAGTTTTCATCTGGCGTGGAGGTTGTGATCACTTTTAGGTTTATGACAGTATCGACGTACCATATTAATGTTGACCGATCAGCCAATAAGGTGGGCTCAAACATGTTTAAAGAAATATTTCAAATGCTAATATGTAAAGTAAGTGCATTTGGAGGAGTTACGGTGAGACTTTAAA
Organism: Girardinus metallicus; assembly: GCA_903067095.1. Classification (NCBI taxonomy): domain Eukaryota; kingdom Metazoa; phylum Chordata; class Actinopteri; order Cyprinodontiformes; family Poeciliidae; genus Girardinus; species Girardinus metallicus. The sequence continues at coordinate 20,204 of CAEGAE010015009.1, read as the reverse complement.
ACACGAGAACTGTCAAGCATGGTGGTGGCAGCATCATGCCATTGAGTTCTATTACTTTACATGCTCATTTTATATGATTAATTAGTACCAGCTTAATCTGTTCTTCATGAATAATGTGAAAATGGTGAAAACAAGATGAAGAGTAAGCTTCCCTTGCCGGCTGCCGTCAATATTAGCTTATCCACACTAATCTTTCTGAGTTTAGCATTTCACAGAAAGGTAGGGCTGGACGAATTCAGGAAAATATTTAATTCTCTCATTGAAAATTATGATTAATCAGGATACTTCTCTTTGTTTGTCGCCGTTACATGAACTTTAGTATCTCATCCAGTAGGAAAAACACCTGGTATGAGCAGTAAGAGTAAGTTATTCAGCTGGTCAAAATATGTCCTATCAAATACTGCATCTAAGAAATCCTTTGTGATTACATTCCACTCAATGACTAGAATTGCTTGAATATAATGTGCACATCTACTGAAGAAGCAGTTGTTTATGTGTGCCAAACGTAAGGATTTCTATAAGCAAAATGCGTAGTGGCGATGCAGTCACATTTGGTACATTTATGTGTTTTGGCAGTTTGAAATTTGGTAACAACACACTGGTGTTTTCCACAACCACCAGTTGTGAAAACCCAGTGAGCCGGGCTTTTCATCGAGCTTATGTAATGCAACAGCGAGCACTGCTGTGTGGGAGCATTAGATGTAGCTCGCGAAGTATCCTAGTCGTAAACAAACTTTGATCGCGCGCTCGGAGAACAGAGGGAGGAAGTGCCGAGGCAGTGGGGCGCAGGATCAGGTGCTGCTAACTGTAAATACTCTTTTCAAAAGGATGGTGCTGAGTGACCAGCTCCTCCGTGGGACTGGGAGTATTTTGAGCATTACAAACCAAACCGACGAGCCACAGCTTGTACTCCCATCAGGCATCTCTGGAATTTGGTTTCTACGTCCGTCCCTCTGTCTCAGTCCCGGTCCTGAACCGGTTGTCCACGAGGGTTTTAATGTTCCCTCTTCACACTGAAGTGTTCCACTGAAAGGTTTTCTTTCACTATGAGAGACCTCGTTACAATATATAAAGAGACTGTCCTCGAAGCCCTCAGCGTGAGGGCTTTGTTCTTATTGCAGACTTAAGTTAAGTGGTGATTTTGCAGCTTTGGAGAGGAGTTGCAGTCACTGACGTCTGGTCAGTATTCAACAAAACTTCTTTAATGAAAGTTTTAAGCATATTTTTTCAGCAGATGGAAGGAAAAGTACACGGTTCGAAAAGCTCCTGTCACTTCCAAACCAGCTCATCAGAGCTCTATAGGAGGAATGAGTAAAAACACAAACACACACACAACACTTTTCAATTAGACCGTAACTGTTCGAGGCTGGCATCGCTTTGATCTGTGCACGTGTGCATGAGTGTGTGTGAGATTTAAGGAGGTGTGTTGCATCTCGGGGGGCCCTTGTCTGGTCTGGGCCGCGGCTGTAAATCTTGCTGCGTCTCAGGGTTTACTCTGGGCCCGTAAACTTGAAGGCAATTACGGAAAAACAACCGGTATGCGAGATTTCTTCAGTCCCGCAGGATTTGTGGTCGCAGCCTAAATGGATCGCCGCTCTGTCCATACCCAGAACGAATATAGCTTCGCCTCGAACTCAGCTTCCCGTCGAGCATCGATTGGCTTCTTGGGTGCGTTTTGCACAACGAACAAACTTAGTAAAGAAATGAGACTAAGAATACCACGCCTGACCTTGACCGGTGGCCATTAGGCTTTTCACGCTCATTATTTATTTACGTGAAATCAAACGCATTGATTTGTGTACAGTCAGCAAGATCCTACCACACTTACTTTTAACACATCTTACTTGGACACAAAAGGATTTGATAAATCAGCTGCACCAAAAAAAAGGGCACTTGTTCCCCTTAGTGTCGTATAATATCCTATTATATACATTATCATTGATTATGAGGCTTGGTCTTTATTTTACTGGCTTATTAGTAGCCGGATGCTTCAGTGGAAGGTTTCATATTGGGGAGGAAATGGGACCTCATGAATATAAACATGAGCAGCTTGGGCTGCTTTGATCTGGGCCTGGCTGAGAGCCCTGAATAGAGTGGGTTGGAGTTGCACAGCTCTCTCTCTCTGCCTATTTTAACCATTTACATAATTGTTATAACTGTCCTGGCCAGCAGTGTGAGGTGCTCAATAAAAGTGGATTTTGCTGCAAGTGAGAGGAGATAACCAGAGTGGATCCAAAGCAAGAGCTTTGTGTACGAAAGAGCGGGCCATCTTTAGCTAAGCGAGCGTGTTGTTAGTGTTAGTTTGTGTTCACTGAGCCAAAGTGCCTTCAGGCGGGCGGCAGGACGGTCCGCTCGTTGCTTGGGATGAGCCCACTTATGATCTTTGATGCACAGAGGAAACTGCCTAAGCATCCTTGACCGTCTTCTAGAGGTTCAAGATGAAAGTAATGGCCATAATCTACTTTCTGCTGCTAACAAGTTTCCAAACATCAGAAGGGCTTTTCATTTTCTAGTTTTTTTTTTTCTTCTTTTATTCAGGAAATAAAATATTTGGTTAGATTACGATTCCAACAAAGCATCTGAATAAAAGAATCACTGAAATGCACAGGACACATGGGTGCAAAGTCCAGTTACAACTTGATTTTTGAACATTTGCCTCATGTTCTTCTCCCCTGTTCTTGTTCCAAACTTTTCCGCTGTATTTGCTTTGCAAAGATACAGCCTAGTAAAATGCACATTTATTTTCTGAATTCAGTGCCAAATAAACTGCCAAATAATTATCTTACAGCCACAAATTGTAAATATTTTGAGCGTATGAAAGACAAATAAATCAACATTGTCAATTATGTTTGACGGAAAGTGAGAAATTTAAAATGCATTTTTCTTACATAAAACAGAATCCTAAGGCCTCCGAAGCAGATATTGACTTCATAGGTAAAAATTTGCTACCATAATCTCTGAAAGCTTGTAACTGTCTAAATCTGTGAACAGAAAACGGATTGTTTTGGCGCTGAAAACGTCCTAATCCTTTTTAGCAAGATTAGGACGAAGCCGCTCACTGGCAACACGGACAAAGGATGAGGTGAACATATTGTTACAGACACCAAGCACAAAAAAAAAAAGTGGTTGAACAAGTCAAAATAAAAACTAAAGAAGAGACTTGGTATCTCCTCAACCTCCAAAAACAATGTCTCTACACTTTTTGCCACCAGAGTTAGGGAACTAACTCGAGGCTGAGGAAAGAGGACACAGCACAGTTTGTGCCACGGTTGCTCTCTGGGCGTCAAACCAGCGGGCTGAACCTGAACGGAGACCTTTGTTTCCCCCTCAGTCATATTTATAGTCGGAAATAGAGCTGTATGCCAGTGCGTGTTTTATGGTCTCCAGTAGTTTATGACTGCTGGCGGTGTTTATGCACGGGAACAGAGAGGGTCAAAAGGATCAAATCAATAGTCCACCTTAATGAGGTTGACTGAAAAGAAGGGAAGGAGGGGATGTGTGGGTGATCAGAAAGTGAGAGGAATCAGGGGGGGTGACAGGAGGAAACAATGCATGGTGTGTGGGGGGTGAAGAGGCTCTTAGGGTTTTCAGGTGGGTGTTTGAATCGCTTGGCAGCTGGTTTAGTTTCATAACAATTCAGTAGAAATTGCTCATTGTTTGCTTACAAAATGTTAACACTCACCTGGAGCTTTTCTGATTCCGAGCTCCAAGTCTTGAGACGTCAGGTTGCTTATCTGTGATTTTTGGGGGGGGTTTTCCCAGAGACTTTAGAAAACTGTGCTTCAGAACTTGATTAAAATGTGGGGCTTATGTCCTTTGGGGAAAATAATGAGTTGTAGTAACCCAGTTGGATCCGAGTTACGTAACAGATTTGTCATGAAAAAGAAAAAAACAACAACAACATGACCCTGCAGCACCGCTACCTCACATGACCCTGTGCTCCTTTGATTTGCTTCAGGTAAAGAAAGGCACATCAAGCGCTGCAGCTACCTCAGTCTTGTTTGATATCCTGTGTCTATGTAAAGGAGATATTTGCATTTATTGTTCTTCCATCATGGCATTTGCATGGCAGTCAGGATGTGTGGGTTGGTCCTACTGAGTTCTTGTTGTTGTGCTGTCAGACAGCTGACTGCAGAGACAAACACAGCTGAGGAAACATATGTCAGCACACCTTTGTCCTCTGGGGACAGACGTCCACACATACTATCAGCAGGGTAAGCAGAGGAGTTTATTTCAGCAGAGAAGGAAGGAATAATGTTTGTTTCATGGTTATTGTGTGTCATAACCTTTCAGGTTGCTTTAAAGTACCTCCACTGCTTTGTGAACTTACACATTTATCATGTTTACTACCATTTCTAATCATCGCTAGAGCTACAAATGTTGTAAAATACCGATTAGAGGTATTTATGTCGCAAAATGTTTATTGATATTGTGATGCATAGATTCAAATAAATTATGGAAAAGAATTGCACCTTTACAAAGTAACACAAATCTAACAAGCTCGTATTGGTTTGGCTTCTTAGCAGAGACAGAGCTTAAAGTTTGCCATATATAAAGAAGCATAATTTGATAAGTGTGATTGTTGGCACTCCTTAGATTTTCACATTGAAACTCTGTGTACTGCACGGCTAAAAACGTCTCCAAAAATGTACATTTATTTTTTAAGGGAAAGTGTAGCACCCTCCTTTCAGCCTGCTGACTAGCAGTGCACAACGTCAGGTGTGTTGCTCCATGCAGCTGGACACGAATGTCCTTTTAATGTCCCATTAAAAGGAAGGTAAACTGTGGAAGCATGCAAAGAAAAACGCCGCACCTTGAACATTGCTAATTATTCTCCACAGAAAGTTGTAACTCACATTTTTCTTAACATTTTCTTTAAATCTCTTACATTTTAATAATTTTTATCCATTGCTAAAGTTCAGTGGTAGCAGTGCCAAGCAAAACATACAGGCTCCAAAAAGAAACACTGAAAAAGTGCCGTTGTTGTTGTGGGCTGCTATGTCCTTATCAGGGATCTGCAGTTTCATGCTAAGGGCTCGTGTGCTGGTTTGACAACTGTCTACACAAAAGCAAAGGTGAGCAAGAGTTTGGAAAGAGGAAAAAATGACTGCAGAGATTTGTCTCCTTTAGTAGGAACTATTCCAGCTGTTTTCATGTTGCAAGACAAAGAAAAACTGTGAGCTAATTGTTGAGCTTAGTGACTTGGTGATTAGCAAGCCAAGAAATATTTGTCTGAATTTGGACATGAAGCATTAAGCATGTTCACAAATAGATTTTGCACAGTACTGTCTGCTAGATTGATTTCGTAAAGTAAGTGCAAATAACGTGGCAGCAATATTGGATTATAAGATCATATCTTTAAGGTTATGTCTTGCTATTTCAGATTTTGACCGATTCCATTATTTGCGTGTTCATGAACTGGAAATGCAGATTGTTCTTAATTTTTTGCATTGAAATTCACTGGAAATTTCCTGAATTCTAAGTATTTGATCAGCTGATCAAACCAAGTCGAAGGTAATCAAAGGAAAATTGAGCGATTTCAATCTCTGGCTGAGAACATTTTAGAATCTAATGACAGGTTCATAGTTTTGTCTGAGAAGCTCTTTCCCAAATAGATTTCTGTTTGTTTCTCCTTTACTGATTATAATCTTCTACTGCAGCTCTGTAATGTTCTGAATCATCAAACACAAGGCATATAATTTGTTTCCAAAGAAGCCAAGCATGCCTCAGCAGGAGGTTCACAATGCTATCTTTGAACCAAGACATCATCAAGGTCTAATTGTTCACCTTTGCCAGTCCCACCTATTCTTGTGATCGACCTGTTTTTTCTTTCGCAGATCTCTGTACCTCCCCTCAGTCTCTTGTAATCAATGGCAACCTCGGTCCAAACTCTTCCCGTGACGCGTGGTCCCACCCAAAACTTCCGCAGCCCTTTCCCCACCTCCCCCCTCTCCTCACTCTGCGGCATGGGAAGCGTAGGAAGTCTGGTGGAGAAGCCAGCTGTGTCTCCGACTAAAGGTAACCGCGCGGTGCCTCAGGTGAGACCCAGACAAACCAACGGCCTGCTGAAGAAAGGCCTGACCCAGAGAGAGCTACTGAACTACCTCAACATCACCAGGTGGGTTCTGCTACAGAGCAGCAGATACTTCTGCGGGACGTTACGTTGAGAAGTCTTCTGACTTCCTGCGCTTCCCAACAGAAAAGAGCCCAAAGCAGGGTCGAGCGGCGACGGCAAGAGGGACGTCATCGGAGGCCTGGTGGAGGATGACGTTTTCGCCAAGGTCTACAGTAAAGATGGCACTGAAATAGACCTGACTAAAAACTCACTCCCAAGTGGGGGCAAGTACGAAAAGGTGAATGTAGGAGAATTTACGCTGTATATTTTTAAAAAAGAAATTCTTTACATGAGCATCAGTTGTGTTTTGCATTAGAGCAAAACCTGGAACTTTTTCCACGTTTTGTAGAATTACCGCAACAACGGGACCGATCAACTCAAAGTAGAATATGTTGGTCAGGGTTTTTTTTCCATAATAATTATTTTTAATTATTGTTATTTTTTAGAACCAGTGTTTTGCTGAAAAATCTTCTGGAATATGTGTGAAATATTTGCCCATTCCATTTTTACAAAATATATGAAGCTCAATCACATTGGATGATGACTGTTAGTAAAGACGAGTTCGTACATCTTACTGTGGATTCTAAGTTAGATTTAGATCCAGACTGTAACTGGATTGTATTTAGAGGTGTTTGATTAAGGGGGACTGAACATATGCATTACAAATTTTCAATTGTAAAAAAAAAAAAAAAAACAAAACAATAATAAACATTTTTCTTCAACTTTTTCTATCACATAAAATACTAGTAAACCACTGAAGTTTATGATTGCAGCGTGACAACATGTAAACATATTCAAGACATGAAATTACTTTAGCAAGGTACCGTATTAAACTGTTTTCTGGAAAACGTATGTATTATTAGATTAGTAATACAAGTTATTATCAATTTTACTAAAAGTACTCTTTGTACAAGTGATTCACAGCCAGTGAAAAGGCTCCTTGGGGTTGTGGTAAATTGATTAGTAACACTTTCATATATTTCCTGCAGTATGACGCAACACCCTTGAATCCTTTTAGGAGCATAAATCAGTCGCAGATGTGATCCACCTCAGCAGCACCGATTGAAAATTCAGAACACTTGCAGTGTTCTGAATTTATTGTGGTGATCAAATCTCTCTTCTTTTTCGTTCCGCCTAAATTGATCAATGCTGAAAACACAGAGGGCGTAGTAGCATTGATTTCATTAGAACATTGTGATTTATGTTACGTAACCCAGCTATTATTGCTGCGAGGGACCGCTTACGCCTCTTTGTACTTTGTTTGCCGTTTTTTCTTAGGTTCGGTTCAGGTCTTCCGCATTCAAACCCGTCACCCCTAAAAACTTCAGCTCCATGCAAAACCTCTACCCCTCCTCCAAGTCGGAGGATATGGATCACGGCCTTTCTAACGGACTGCACAGAGCATACGGCCACATCTCCAAAACAGTCTCCACCTCCTCTTCATCTTCCTCACCCTCCCGTCATGGGGGACCGACATCATGTGGTAACAAGGTATCCTGATCCGGCTTTATTAGCTCAGCATCTTCCAGAAATTTGCCAAATTAGTCACTCTTTAGATCCAGGCATGTGGATTACAAATGTGAAAACAGAAGTACCTTTTTATCTTCAAGCATTTCTGTCAAAGGCTGCAATCATGCACCACATAAGCTGAATAACCGTGTAATTCTGACTTTGCAGGCCATCTCCTCAGTGCAAGTGATGAGCCACGAGGATGACAACCTGTCAGACTCAGGTCATAACTCCATGAGCAGTCTGCCGCCGTACCGCCCTCCGTTCCGTCCACATCTGTCTCACATCAGGTCGGCTGCTACATCAATGTCTTCTCCGCTGAACTTTGAGTTCTACAGCTGTGATTTTTCTTTGTTTTTCTGACTGTGTGGCTCGTGAAAAGTAACGAGATTTTAATAGCTTCTGTGGTTTCCTCTCCTTTCCCCAGCGCTTCCATGGGCCACATCAACACTATCGGCTCCTTAGATCGAACCTCTCAGGGCCTGAAGGCCGCCGGGTCAGGGGGCATGGCTATGGGGGAGGTAGCATGCCGAAGCATGGCCACCCTAAACCGCCTGACCCCCTATGGCAGTGAGGCTCCGCCTCCTTATGAGTGGACGCTGTCCCTCTCAGTGGAGGATGTGGTAAGGGAAAATGAGCCCAACTCAATGACTGATTTGAAACTTTTGCTTCATGGTAAAGCCACCAACTTTTAAGACAAATGTCCTGCAGTGCTTTATCAAGTCAGAGGACCCTAAAGCATTTTACACTACATTCAGTCATTCACCCATTCACTCACTGTTGGTGATTAGCTCCGTTGTAGCCACACCTGCCCCAGTAACAGAAAGAACCCCTACCTTCTGAGCTGCTGTAATTTATTTTATAGATTGTGAAGTGATAGGAAAATGATTTTCACAGATTCTTTTTATAAATATAAGCCTGAAAAGTGTGGCATGCTCAGGTATTTACCCCCCTTTAATCTGATACCGACAAAATAAAACAATTCCTGGAGTTTCTGAAGCAGCATAGTTTAATCTCAGTTCAACTACACCTGTTTGGTGAAGATCTCTGAGGTGAGTTAGCTAACATTAGAGGACAAACAGCTCAGCAGACAGGTCAGAGAGAAAGATGTGTTCATTGCTATGTTTGGTTATAAAACAAGCTTTGCACATCTTTAGCAGAACTGTTCAATCCGTCGTCGGACAATAGAAAAAGTACGGCACAACTGCAATCGTGACATGACTAGTGAGTGAGAGGATTAATCACATACGCAGCCAAGAGGCTTCATGTGGTAACAATTAGTAATGCCACAAACCTGTCCTTTCTGGAAAAGTGGCGCAAAAAAAAAAAAAGCCATTGTTAAAAAAAAAAAAGGTCATGTTTAAATTCTACCACAAACTTTTCTCCTTCGTGCAAAACACATCTGGTGGAAAAGCAGAGCTTGAACAAATGTTTCCATACTTTGAAACGTGGTGATGGCTGCCTGGGTTTGTGGGGAAGCTTTTCTTCAGATGGGAGAGGTCAAATTTAGAGCAAGTCCTGAAAAAAAACCTCTTGGAGGCTGCGTGGGACAGCTTCCGACTGTACAACCGAAGCTTGATCAGGTCTTAGAAAAAATAAATCCAGAATCTGTATGAAGACCTGAAAATTATTGTTCATAGATGATCTCTATCTAATCTGACAATCTGACGTAGTTCACAAAAAAGAAATGCGTGAAAATGTCATATTTATCAGAGATCCAGACAGAAGTTTGTTGTTGTAACATGACAAAATAAGAAAAGGTTGTAGGGGTGCATTTACTTTTGCCAGCCTCTCTAAGTTATTCGTGCTGCTGCGTCTTCCAGGTGCGGGATCTGGAGGAGCGCCTGGTGGAGAAAGAACATGAACTAAAACAGATGAGGAGGAACCTGGACGAGAGCGAGGACGCCATCGCTCAGGTGAATCTCATTTTTGATCTGAACGTCACTTCATCATTTTATTTTATTAGATTTTTTTTGTCTGTGCTGACCCCATCTGCTCGCCACCTGCAGGTGTTTGAAGGGAAGCAGCGTCTGTGGGAGAAGGAGGTGGAGGAGCTGAAGCGCCTGTACGCCGCTAAGCTGCGTCAGGTCTCGCAGCACTCCCAGCGCTCCCAGCGCAGCATGCAGTTGGAGCTGTTTAGGGCCCAGCAGGAGAAGAATCGCCTGCAGGAGGAGCTCGACGGCCTGAAGCGGGACGCGAGCCGGGACGTCGCGGCCGCGCCGAAGCCGACCAGTCCGACTCTGGAGGAGACACGGTGGGAGGTAAGAAGAGTTCAGGTGTAAGGAGCGACGCTTTCACCACCATGTTTCTCTGTGGGAAAATAAATATGTCTAGGGTGGTGTGGTGCATGCCTCACTTTTCAGATTTTTTTGTGGTGAAAAAACGCTTGAAAATCATGCATCTTTTCAATCCTTTGCACTCGAATGCAACGTATACCACAAAAGGTATTTTCAAACTAGTTTCCTGTTCAGATATCTTAGTAATCTTGAAATAAGACAAAACTAACTTCAGCAAGCTTGTTTTAAATCAGTAATACCTTAATTTTTATGAAAAAGTTCAATAATCTGCCAGTGGAACATGACATTTTTCCCATATCATAAGCTAAAATGTCTTGTTCCACTATTTAAGTTGCAACTTCAATATTAAGGAGTTATTGACTTAAAATAAGCTCCTATATTTTGCTGAAAAGTTACTTGTAGGTTAGTTTTGTCTTTTTTCAAGGGAACTAAAATATTTGCACCAGAAGCTAGGCCAGAAATACTTGGTAAGATTGTGTGGTTTTGCAAAAGAAATGTTTTTTTTTTTTTTTTCAAAATCCCATAGAGCTTTTAACAATGATCTTATTTGTCATATTGTTGTCTTTCTCAGGTTTGTCAGAAGTCAGGGGAGATCTCGTTGCTGAAGCAGCAGGTGAGGGACTCCCAGGCAGAAGTGACCCAGAAGTTGAGCGAGATCTTCAAGCTGAAGACGCAGCTGAGGGAAACCCGGACGGCGCTGCGCAACAGGGAGGCCCAGATAGACGCTCTGAACATCATCCTGCAGGGGACGCAGCGCAGCAAGTGTTCCTCCGCTGGAGAAACCAAAAGAGGAGCCGAAGAGAGTCCATCAGCAGGAGCAACGGGTATCTGCCTCTCAATAATGGCTTCGTGTTTCCAATTTTAGATCCAAAATTCAGGTTATAGCTGTGTAACCAGGTCAGGAGCAGACAGAGCTGTGAGCTTAATGCTGTGAGCATTAAGCTGGTGTCTTTTGTAATCTTCAATTCATGTTTTTTTTTTGTTTTTTTTGGACTCCAGCTGAATCCACATGAACTTTTCTTTTCGCAGGCGGCTCAGGGGGTCCCACAGAAGAGCGTCTGCGAGCGGAGCTGCTGCTGGAGCGACGTCAGAGCGAGGCCCAGGCCACGGCCTTCGAGGAGGAGAGGAACACGTGGCAGACGGAGAAAGACAAGGTCATCCGCTACCAGAAGGAGCTGCAGGCCAGCTACTTGGATATGTATCGCCGCAACGAAGCCCTGGAGAGGGAGCTGCAGCAGCTGAGGGCGGGCGGGGCGCGGGAAGGAAGGGGAGGCGGAGGCGGGAGCAGAGATGGGACAACTGAGAAGGAGGCGAAGGAGCTGACAGCTGACAAAGCAGCAGGAAAACAAGAAGACACACCTTCCTCGAGTCTGCCGTGGATAAACAGGATTGAATCGTCTGAAATTTGAATGTGACACACTTGTTTGCAATGCAAACTGTTTTCTCCGAAAGCATGGACCTACGCAAGAGCAAGTCCGCCTGGGAAAAAAAAAAAAGAAATGAGACACAAAATATACAAACTTGGAGATTATAAAAAAAAAATATTTACCAAATCAAAATCCTACACAACTGACTAAATCTCTGAAAAGGATATGCTGCTGGATTTAGTTGTGGTACCAAGTAATCAAAATTAAAAATATAAAGTTAGAAGTAGTAGACCTAAAAAAAAACACAAGAGGTTGAGAAAAATAATAATAAACTGTGCTAAACCTTTGACCCTCACAGGAGAAACTTTTTTAATAAAAGGTAGAAATTATGTGTTGATTTGCCTAAATGAAGCTCGTAAATTGTGAAATTTGGTAAAAAAAATTTTTTAAAACAAAATCAGTAGCTCATGCCAATGTAAAACTTTTGACTAATAATCTTGAAATGGGTACCCGTTATATAATTTCTCATGTGTTTTTAATATTTTTGTGGTACAAAAAAAAGCTGCATTGATTCCCATCTGACACCCGCTCTGCTTCTGCACCTTGATTGTATTATTGTCCTTTTCCTGTAAAAGAGCGGGACCGATTACATCCTTCTGGACGTGTCCACGCTTACGCTCGTCTGTGCCTCGTTTATCCCCAGCAGAATAACTTCAAACTGTAAAATCACAGGAAAGACTCGTTTAAAATGATCTTATTGGCGACGATAACCAAAGCATTCAATTAGTGAGGTCCCTACAGATCCAACAAGCAACTAGCTGTTGACTGGAAGCAGCTTGACTGGCTGTTTGGAACCTAGATAGTTCACTCTTTGGTCTGGATGCTGTTACTGAGTGAAGAAGGCTTATAGTTAGCTACTTTTCGGATCAAAGTCGTTTAACAAAGGAGCATTTTTGCTACTCCTTCTTCTGCAGCTTTTGTTGCTTTATACCCAACTTTTTTCAGAAAGGAAAAGGAGCCCGTCTGCCATGTTAGGTCATTCCCACCATCCATGGGAACGTTTTCTTCAACTCACGAAGGAGAAAGTTGACCATAAGCCATCCTCACCAGATACCATGAAGGCTGAATATGTTGCTTTATAAAACTTGGCTGCCTTTAAAGATCTCAGAATGAAGTAGGTGTGTGTGCATTCTCTAGGGTTTTTAAACTGTGGCTTTATTTAGATGAACTCGAGAAATCCCCAGCCTACTCATTTGCAAGCAACAAATACATGAATGAATTACATGACAGTGATGTAGAGCTAGTTGTTACCTATAAAAAATGCTTTCTTGTTTTTTTCAAGCACATTGATCTCAGCCTTGGCACAGTGGAGAAAACTTCCAGAAGTCCCGTTACAAAAGTCCAACTGTGCAATGTGTGTGAGAAAGTTGTCATGGGTTACTAAGCATGTTGTTACTATGGATATCAATAGGTTTGTATATGCAAGGCAGCCATGTTGGATTTTGAGGTCAGAGTTGGTGAGAAAGCTCCGACTACAAGAAACGTTCCTGTAAGTTTCCAAATACGGGGTTAAAAATCTACATTTTCCAAAAACAGAACAACTTGCATGAATCCTTCAAAGGGTTCTGATGCCTTAAACTGGGTTTTATTGTTTAGTATTTATAACGCAACAAGCTGATAAAGTGAAAGTCTGGATTAAAGCCGTGGAAATGGACAGATGACTAAATTACTAAAAACCCAGGCAGAAGGACTTTACCTACTGGTATAAATTAGGGTCGCTGACGGCAGGAAGGCACGGAAGAAATATTTGAAACGCCAATTCAGTTATGGCTCTTCACATGAAATGGAACAGTCTAATCCTTAGTAGCGGTCAAAGGTTCTGGGCCTGATTAATGTTTGCAGAAACATCGCTGCACTCGTCTCTCAGCTGAATTCATGTAAAAAGGCTGCTTTTCTGGTTTTGGTGCAGAAAAAATAACAAATATCTGTCTGGTGCACATCTCTTGAACATATTTCCCTTGTTAAGTCTCCCTTCAGGTGAGATACACAAATTTTGTACATACCTGCACTTTCAGTTCGATTCACCTTCTGTGGTTGTACTCCAAAGAGACTGTTGTCTTAAAACTGTGAAATCTGTCAACTTCCACATTGTTTGATTGCAGTAAAAAGCAACCGCTAGCTGTAAATAAAGGCTAAATTAGTCCTCCCAAGTGCATGACTGAAATAAAAACAAAGCTGTACTCTTTCTTAACTATAAATATTCACAAACCAGCTCTCTGTTAATCTTTGAATATACTGTGACTTGTCAAATTACTGGAATTAAAACTGTACAGAATAAACAAATCTTTGTTTTGCATTCATTCTGGTTAAAGTACTTCAAATCAAGGGCCTTAAATTCTTTACAGTATCTTTGGTATTTTGGATTAATTCAATTTCTTCTCCCGTAGCATCTTTTGGTAGAAAGAGCGCGAAGAGGTGGAAGGTCAGCTGAAACGGAGATCCCATGCAAATAAAGAGCCTAATACCACAAAAGCCATGCGAGAAACAACGGTTTAAGACTTTATTCCTACTCCAAATGTGATGTGGATGAAAAGAAAAATAAGTGAGGGCAAATAAAAATAGCACAAGAGAGCATGGGCGAGTTGGTAATGCAGGTTTGTTTTATGCAGGGTCGTAATCTGAACAGATACAAGCTCCGCTGACTCACGTGGCCCTTAGCCCGGCATTTAAAACATTATATAAACTGGGGATTATTATAACTGCACAGCTCCAGAGAGGCTGAGTGATATACTGAAGTGGGATGAGAAAAGACTCTTATCTCACGTTTTCCACTCTGTGGGAGTGTTGCTGTGCTGGATTCCATCACTGCTGTTTATCCAAAAACTAAAATGATGGTCAAATCTGGAGGAATATTTCTCATCAGCAAAAAGTAGTTCTGCTCCCGTTGACGGTTCAAAATTTCTCAAATTTCAAGACAGTTTTTCAGCAAGATGTGAAAATGCAGCACCAGCGCCACCGAGTGGCGATAAAAGAAAATGAATGTCTATGGTATTTCACCGTAGAAGCAGTCCTACAAAACTGACTGGAGTACATTTTTTTTTTATTATTATTATTTTTGAATATCAGATGCAAATATATGAAACATGTTAGCGGATAAATATGTACAGTAAAAGTTGCATAACACACAAAAGCAAGAAATGCAAAACATTTAGCAAAAAATTAGGGGATAAGGAGAATACAACACGCTCGCACTCTATCCGGAGGGAGACTGAGAGAAGCGGTGAATGATTGTCAACCAAGTGAGGGAATAAAGTAAAAACAGGATATAAAGTCGTTTTTGAAAAGGAGATTAACGGTGCACCATCGGTGTGGGGGGTCGGGAGGAGAGGGGGGAGCGATGCTGGTGCATTAGTTTGCTGAAGAAACTTGCCTCACGGGAACGTGAGGTGACATCACCATATATGTCCGGGAGGACTCCGGGAACCTGCGTCAGCTCTGCACAAACTGTGCTGTACATCCAGCTGCCTTCACACCTCCTCCAAGTTCAACCTGACGCATGAAACACAGAGCATGTACAAACTCCAGGAACTCCCACAGCCAACCATTAGCTTCAACTGTGTAAAATGTAATATATGACTCCTTATATAAATGCACTTTTTTTCTTTTTTTTTAAATACTAAACGTAAAGTCTGGTATGAGTTACTAACATGAACCCTGAGGAACTGTGAAGATCTTACTGTCACTTTCCTGACTCAAACAGAGGCATTCTTGAGTATATATATATTTATATATGAAACAACTGCCACAATGACCAGAAGACTTACCCACCAACCACAAGTAAAACTTCACAAGCCCACAGTCACTGCAAGTCATACTATAAGGCTACCATCACACCAATTTACATCTCCAAATCACATGGCGTGCTAGCTTAGGATACACAGACTGAAGCGATGACACGAGTGGAGTAGGCTTTTGAGTCACTATTATCTTCAACGTTACGCAATAGCGCTGATTAAGTGTGTTGCTGTGCCAGGTAACTACTTTATATGAGGTGGTGGTGAAGGAAAATAGGAACAGAACACATTTCACAGTAGTACACTGTATATTTTTGTTTGCTTTTTGTCACTTTTGTTAAATACACACACAGAACAAGACAAATGGCTTCTAGAATGAGGAAAATCTTGCTGGTGCAGTCAGTCACAGATGGGGAAAAAAAAAAACAGAACAAGAAAAAAAAAAAGAAAGCTGTTCCAACCGCTGAGGAATTCATTGTTTTACTCATCAACCAGCAGTGGCTTTCAGGCCTTTAGTACAACATGGAGGAGCCACAATCAAGAGTTCAATTAAAGGGAGATCGCCACACTTTTACTCCCCCTTAACCAGGATGTGATCAGCGGTCAGTGGAGTTTGCTACTCTGTGGGTTATCTCATAAGTAATACAAGCTTATCACCGTCCTGACTCTGACTATCTACTCCATTTACTCCAAACACTAAACCCATTTATAATTTTCCCTCTGCCTTCAAATAAAAAGAAAAAACAAACAAAAAAAAAAACTCGTTCAACCCAAAAGTCAAAAAACCAACAAAAAAAACTAAAACAATAGAAAGTAACACATATTATAAGCCTATTACTCTGCAGGCATTTGTAAATGAATTTCTATGATCTTTTCGGAGGCGCTTCTTCACGAAGACAACCTGATCGACTCTTCACTCTACTACAAGCTTTCGTTCAACCAACCGTGCAGGACTTGAATGCTATGCAAAGTTGGAGGGTCCGAGGTGGGTTACAGGACTGCCGAGGCCGTCCGGAGGAGCACTGGGATAAAACCTTAATGCTTTTACAATAAACAGGCCAAGAGGCCAGGGATAGAGGACAGGGGCCAGAGCAAAGGGTCCTGGACATTCAGAGAGCTCCAGGTAACTTCATCCTTGACGAGGAGAGTGTATGGTATCAAAAGTAGATCTGCTTGGCATGTGACGGGTTCTGCTCCATGGGGCAGTAAGGGCATTTCAACCTGCGGGGGAGAACAGCAGCATGTTTAATTAACGCTCGGTGATCAACTTCATCTTTGATGCAGAAATATTTAATTTAAATTCATGCAACACTTTTCTGTTTTTTAATAAAGAACTACTAAACATATTTCTTCTAATTGCGCATTACATTGTTTTGGTCTATCCGATGAAATTAAATACATTAAAGACTGACGCCGCGACGCGAGAAAACGTAGAATAAACCGAAGTGGCTAAACTCTTCATTTCGACTCACTTCCCAGCATTGGTGAGTTTGTTGAGTGCATCTCTGGAGATGACATGGCCACAGATGAGCTTCATGGGGGGATTGCTCTCTGAGGTCTGCTGCCGAAGAATGGGGCAGGCGAACACAGAGTGGTACCAGCACTTCTTGCCCAGGTCAATTTCAATCTTCATGTGCAGAGAGAAAAAGAAATAACTGAAAGCCCATGCAGGATTCATGGCGATGAATCAAGTTAAAATGTGACTTACGGGGAGCTCATCTTTGTGCGTCCACACTCCACTGCATTGTCTCTGTTCGATCACCTGTTTGATGTTCATCAGCACCGGTAAGGCCATGCATCCTGACGCAAAACTAAAACGAAAAATATTGGCAATGTCTCAGAAATACAGTTTTAATTGGACTATATGGTTATAAAACACTAGCTGCTTTTACTGTCACTCTCTATGGGATCAGAGCAAAAACCAAAGATTAACCCAAAAACTCATAGTTGCATTACCTTTTTAGTACTGCTCTTAGTAAAAAGGAGAAAAAGTAGGTCTATGTGTATTAAGCTACCCATTTTTTACTCACCTAACACTTAGTGGAGACTCTACAGAGAGCCCCAGTAGAGCGCAGGCGTCCCTGGTAAAGATGTTACAGATCTCAGCCCACTGATTTGTCTCCAACAGGCTGCGATACGGGGAGTTTTCAATGCCATGACGTAGATAGACCAGGCTTCCCATCAAGATCTGAATGTCTGCAATTGAATGGAGGATAGCTTTACAAAAACATTTATTCCAAAATGCAACCGTATTCCTACTGAGTATAAAAAAAATAGCTACCGAAGTTTAAATTATGTTTTTCAAAGCTACTTTCAGCTGTTTACATAAAAGGTAAATCAAAATCTGGCAAAAGCTCATCTTGCATAATCTCTTCCAGCTGCTGACCTCTCTGGTGTTGGGATGCGAATGGCTGGAAGTGCCTGGCGTACTGCAGGGCATCCATCTGGTTGCCGATTCCTCCACTGAGCAAACTTATGAAGTACAAACGGTGCAACTTGAACTCTAAACTGCTGTTCAGTTCAAGAAGACGCTGGCGATTTGAGACGGCCCACCTAAAAGAAATACACACAAGAGCAAGGCCACCACAGTTAAGTAAGATACGCAGCAGCGAATCACTTTGGTGTCTGAGTGGTTTCCATACTCTAATGCCGGCCTGAGGTCCTGCATCCTCAGAGCTTCAAGGATCCTGTTTAGTTCCAGGAAAGGCTGCTTCATACTCATGTCAATAACTACACCGGACTCCTGAAAAAACACAGATGTGTACTTCATTTCATCTATGCT
The DNA here is from genome assembly GCA_903067095.1 of Girardinus metallicus. Classification (NCBI taxonomy): domain Eukaryota; kingdom Metazoa; phylum Chordata; class Actinopteri; order Cyprinodontiformes; family Poeciliidae; genus Girardinus; species Girardinus metallicus. Next base: position 2,340 of record CAEGAE010015009.1, on the reverse strand, counting down.
CTATTAATTCATAGGAACATGTTATTTGTGATTTTTTTTTTTATCCCACCGATTATGCTTTTTTTTTTTTTTATCTAAAACTAGAACAACGTAGACAAAGCTGTAAGTAAATACAGCAGAAAATAGTTCCCTAAATACAATGAACTTATTTGTTACAATGAAATGATGCCAAAGTTGCAATACCATTTTACCAGCAGGTGTTTTTCTTGCTATGCACATTGCTGAAGGAGCAACTTTTAGTTGTTATTTTAAAAGGAGGCAAGAAACTTCTTATATCACACTGTCCTTGTATGTGATCCTGATCAATTTTCAGGACAGTTAATTCTTCTGAAATATGAAAGAGCCAAATAACACAACCTCCTGATGATAAGCAGTATTTATTTAAATAACAAAACCAGACTTTTACCGTTTATTATGAGCTAATTTTAGGAAATTACTACAAATAATTGGTTGTAAAAGTATTTACAAAGCGCCTTTTTGGTGGGTACAAACTAACACATGGCTGGTTCAAAACAGCCCAGTAGGTAAAGATTTCAATTTCGATAACCAAAACTGACAAAGAACGAAACGAAAAAGGTGTGAAATGACTAGGACAGCCTGAAGACTTAAGAAAATAAAACACAAACATAAAGAGGCAAAACAGAAATACACCAGATTTTGGCAGAAAATATGATCACAGATGAAGGAAAAAGAAAACATTAAATATATATTAAAGAGTTTTTTTTTTACTTCATGAAAAGTAAATTAGCCAAATAACATAGATGGAAGATGTTGCAAGATTTTAGCTAGACAGTATCTTTCTCCAATTAACCACTAGATGTCAGTAATTTTTAGTTACACAATGAGTCAGTACAAACCACAATACTGGTTAAAACTGTTTTCAACAAAACATTAGAATTTTACCTGTGATTTATATATAATTTTATGAACCGGGATCAACAGCTACAGTAGCACTATTACCAACATCACTGTCTCTAGATTTGGAGGCAGCTCACTGCAACATTTCTTGATTTATTTTTACGTGTGACCTGACCGGGAAATGGAGAATCCAAGCTCAAAATAACACAATGCGACACAACAGTGCCATACCAGGCTCCTTTTTTAATAAAAAAAAAACAAATTCAGAGTATTTTTTTTTCCAACAATATCACAAGCCATTTTTAACAAAATAAGAAGATAATTACCAGTGACAATTAGCAGATGGGAATATTATGTTTTCTCTAAATTTTATACATATAATTTTGTGTAAGTTGAGTTACATTTGGACAATTGGCAAAGGAAACATCTCAAAAACCTTCAAGCCAGGGTAAAGACCAAACTTTGCTGATTTACACTTACCTGACAAAGATCCTCTGCCACACTGAGCATCCCTTGTCGGTACAAGTGCTCCACAATGGACTCACTAAGGTATTTCTGTCTTTCTGGAGTATCCCACACTGTCTCTGCCACCACAGCACTGATCTCTGCATCAAAATTCTACAAAGGCGTATCGAAAAAGTGAAATAAACACATGTAAAACTTTTATTTTTACAAAATAACATTTTCTCTTCTTACCCTGTCGATGGCTTTGCCAACTTTTGACACGCTGCCATGAATGTCTTTATGTCGAGATGCCAGCATCTGCACTGTTTCTTTAATATTCTTACAACACTGGGCCATATTCTGGGATAGGACTGATAGGTCTGCATCTTGTACTCCTGCTGGACAGGAAAAGAAATGAGATCAGAATCCAAGTGCACAACATACAAAATGAATAAGGACGAAGCGGATTTGGATTTTCTGTCAAAATTTTAAAATGCCGGAACTAATACATCTTCCAAAGTTACAGTTTTCACCCCATTTGTACCAGTGTTTTCCTCACCAAAAGCAACTAGTTGTGCACGTATCTCACAGACACTGCGTAGAAGTTCGTCTAGCCTCTCCTCAGACTGGTGGCCGTACATTACGAAGCGGTGGAGCACTTTCTCCAGCTCCCGCTCCACACATGCACACTGTTCCATGGTTGAGGCTGGAACACACACGACGCCAAAGACCTGAAATTAAGAGGAACAGCACCACAAAAAAATTCTCCAAAGTCTGGAAGATGCTTTTATTTCAGCATAAGACTCAATTTTATCTGATTAATCAATGATTACATATAAAATGATGGTACTGATTTTCATTTCCCATTTCACTTGTCCTTTCTGCCATTTCTCATTATTAATATTAGTATTATTATTGTTGCCCAAACCCCTTATTTTAAATATCAAGAAGATCATTTAGATTTTTTTTTACATATATAGTTATGAGAATTTAAACATTTAAAAAAAAAAACAATATATATATATATATATATATATA
>CAEGAE010015007.1:0-10020 GCA_903067095.1 Girardinus metallicus | reverse complement strand
CCTCTTTATCCTCTCATGAAAACCCACGCCCCTGTTCGGTGTTTCTGCCCCGCGCGTTTATGACCCCCCCCCCCCCTTTTCCCCCCCCCCCCCCCAACACACACACACACACACACACACACTCCCCCCTGCAAGGTCGGAATAAGACAAGTGTGACTGATCGCCTTGGTTAGTTTGTGTCACGGTCACACACACACACACACACGCACCCTTGCTGATTGATCGCATCGATGAATTTAGCAGCCTTATTGATCCGGGCTTGATCTATATAGGTCCGCTCCTCTCAGTGCTCCAATTATTGGAGGCTCTCCATCTCTCTCTCTCTCTCTCTCTCTCTCTCTCTCGCTCTCTCTCCGAATCTCTTCTCGCGAGCGGCGGCGTTTGGCTCGGAGCCACGCTCGCCCTGCCGAGCCAGGCTGTAATTATCCCCGGTGAGGCCGCGCTAACGCAGCGTGGCGCGCCTGTGGGGAACCGGTTAGCCCTACAACACCGGTGGGGGCGCGGAACCGCGCGCTTGCGTGTGCGTGTGTGTGTGTGTGTGTTGCTATTGCTCTAGCAGCTTCTATCACAGCGATTTCAAGCCCGTTCTTTCATGAATACATTAAAAATCTGAAATAACAAGAAGTCACTCCGAACTACCTTTAATCCAACGCGCCTCATTAAGGTGAACAAAACAGCAGAAGAAGAACGAGTGCGCGTTTTTTTTTTTTTTTTTTGGTCTTTTAAGAATGTGTTTTGCAAGCCATAAATCTATTGATTGCGCTCATGCCCGCGCGTCTGGACGTGCCTGAGTGTGTCCGGGCAAGTTTCTGTGTGTGAGTTGCAGTAAGCGATCCATAACGATCTGCAGGTGGATTGTGCTGATTAGTACCGGCTGCTGTGGACTGAGCTGCGTGCAAAGAGCTTCCTGCAATCTGAGCCTGCCGACAGAGAGACTCTTTTTCTGTGTGTGTGTGTGTGTGCGCGCGCGTGCGCTGTGTGTGGGTGTGTGTCTGTGTGTGTGAGAGAGCTCTGTGCTCGCTTGTGTGTTGGCAGGCAGCCCATATTTTTTTTCCTCTAAACGTGAGTCAGTCGGGGCTGTGCGGTTTTGTCTCTGTTTTAAGCATATCTGACGAAACGTGCACTGAAGGTGCGCGCGCCTGTTTGCGTTTTTGAACTTGCCATGCGAGCGTGTGGGTTTGCCAGACTTCTGCTGAAGCGTTTGAATGCAGCAGCAGATGGCTGGATCGCTGAGTGTCTGTCAGCGGGGTTTGTGTGTGTTCACGCTGACAGGACAATGAAAGCGAGGAAACTGGATCCTCGCTTTTAAGCACGTGTGAAGGCAGTTCGCGCCGTTTAAAAAAAAAAACAAAACAAAAAAAAAAAAAAAAAAAAAAAAAAACAAAACAGGAGCGGTAGTATCATGCTGTGGGGCTGCTTTTCTTCACAGACAAATTCCCTGGTAAGAGTTGAGGAGATGATATCTGCTCTAGTAAATATCACCCTGCGCGAAATTTGGTGATGGCAGCATAATGATGAGGGGATGGATTTTTAATCAACAATAAAAAAAAATAAAATAAAAAATAAAGAATTTAAAAGAAAATAACATGGCTACGCTAATCACTTGAGGCCAGTGTAGAACTGAAGCGTTGGAAACCTAACATTCACATCACTCTGATCACACCTTCCCCGTTGTGAAACATGGTGGTGGCAGCGTCATGCTGTGAAGACGGATAAATGCAGAGTAATTCTGGAGCAAAATCTGTTAGACGCTGCTAAAGACGAAGTGGTTCAGCAACAACTCTGAACATACGGGCTAGTGCAACGATGGAGTGCTTTAGATGAAAGTATAGTTATGTGTGGGAAAAAAAAAAAAAGCCTAGTCAAAGTCTGGTTGAGAAAACATCGGTGTTCAAAGGTGCTCTCCTTTCAGACTGACTGAGTTCGAGACAGAAAGGTTTGCGGAATCTTTCAGTATTAGACTGTGTGAGTCTGTGTTTACACTAGTTTTGGTTTTTACACACACACACACGCACACACACCTACACAGTTTTATGTATGAATCATCGACACACAATGACAGCGAGTGGACGGGATCGCTGCTTTTAAACACGTTTCTCAGTCACCAGTATCCAGTGTAAGCGTTTTCAAAGCCACATGCTGTTCAGGGTCTGGCTTTTCTAACCGCAAAGTTCACACACATCCAAAAAGAAAGTGCAGCACGATCATTAAAAAAAAAAAAAAAGAAAAGAAAAAAAAAAGGTCTGGTCGGACTCTCTTGCCTGTTTCTGTGCCCCTCTTTCCTCACCTAACTTCCCCTCCCTTACACACTCTCAGCAAATGTGTGTTTTTTTGGGTTTTTTTTATTTTTTTATTCTGAAATTACGCCGGTGTGCTTTTTCGCCAGAAATCTGGTTTGCCCCTTGGTTTCTCGGAGCAATATTCATCTTAATCCAGTTTTCCGTGAGTGATGGGAAGGGCCGTCTGGCTTCAGCGCCCTTGGACGCTGAGCGAAAAGGGAGAGAAATGAGGAAAAGGCCTGATGTGTGCCGCAACTTCTTTTTCCAACACCTCTCTGACCTTTCCGCATGATTATAGGTGGGTCATTAGCAGGAATTTGTTTGGACCGCTCAAGGCTGTTTTCAGTAAGTTACTTGTGAGAAAGCCTCTTTGGTGGACTTTCAGCTTGGGATTAAATTGTTGGGGGGAATGGGGGTGGGGGAGGGGGGGTTATAATAATAAAATGGACTTGAGGGGCAGATGTTTGATTTGGGTGCATTTATTGCAACACTGATCGAGGGTACACATGCAGAAAGCGCTTAGCTCTTACTTTTTTATTATTATTTTTATTTTTTGCTGTGTTTTGAGTCGATGTTGCTTTGTTTTAACGCCAGAGTCTTTAGCATACTGTAATACATGTAAGAAGCGGCCTCAAGAAGATGCATTCTGCTAATGCGCTAATAAGTCAGGGTACATGTTACCCATAGCATGTGCGGTAATAACAACACTGGACATGTGTGCTGATGGTCTGGTCTCGTTTAAACCGAAAAAAAAAAAAATCATTTCTTTTTTTTTTTTTCTGTCTTTTACAAAAATGAATTTCAAATGTTGGCTAATCGCGCCCAGCTTGTTGCCGCTTTGCCTCGGCCTGAATCAAAATAATTTAGGTTCAGAGAGTGCAGCGTTTCTTGATCTTGTTAACATGGGTTTCCTTTTCCCTTTGTGGTTGGGTTCAAACTTGTATTTTTCGCTCTCAACAATGAACGGTGTTGACTGACAATGGCTCTCTGGATTATCCCCATGTCCGTGCGAGGATTTCCACTCGAGAATTGCATCTGATTTTAATTCGGTGTTGCCTCGGGGCCTTAGGTTAAGAAGAAGAAGAAGAATAATATCAGGGCCATTCACTATTGTTTCTTCCTGGCCTTGTCTTGGATAAAGGGACTTCTCATGAATTTCCAATCACTGAATCCATTTTTATTTTACACAGGGAAAAGGAACCGTCTTTACTGTTTGCAGCAGTGGAGTTTGCAGGGTGGTTTGACGCCATCGCAGCTTTTTCAGGTGTTGTCTATGAACAGTTTTCTGTCTTAGTTGGGTTTTGTTCCCCATCCAGCCCGCCGATTCCTCTATAGTGGGAACCCCTGCTGCGGAAACGTATTTACGCAGCAGGGGTATTCACTGCATTCACCGGAGCTAACGGCACGCTGAAAGCAGAACTGAGCATCTGATCAAAGTGAGGAGTCAAGCTCGCCAATTCAGGCTTTTTCTTTTGACTGAAACAGAAATGTAAAAAAAAAAAAAAAAATTTGCAAACAAAAAGTTAGTAGTGTTTCTGAACAGATGTTGCCTGGAAACTTATGGTTGTTAATAATTAAATATGTTTGTAATCAATTAAAAATTCAGCTGTATGCTAACCTGATGAACGTGCCCTGGAAAAGTATTTAAATATCTTAAACCGTTGGAAACGTTTTCATATTGTAATCACAAACTTCGATGTATGTGACTGGGATTTAAGTGGTAGATCAACACAAAAAAAAAACAGCACAAAATGGTGGAGGTGGAAAGAAAATGATTCAAGGTTTCTAAATGTATTCATATTCAGTGATGCTTGCTCTGAATTTAATACAGCGTGGCTAGTTTCCCCACCATGAGTGTGTTGGCAGCATCATGCTGTGGTAATGCTTTTCTTTAGTAGAGGCAGAGACAGAGACGCTTAATACATGGCAGGACTCAAAGAAAACTTGTAAAAAGCCTTAAAAGAGTTTGGACTTGGGGATGGAGCTTCTCCTTCAAGTAGGACAACAACTCCAAATAATGAAGTGGATTAGATCAAGGAGTATGAATGTCCTCTTGTCTCTTAAATCCATGTGAGAATCTGCGGCTTGATCTCAGGAACAATCTCAGTCTGACTTCATTTGAGCCGTTTTCCAGAACAGAACCGTCAAAACGCCCAGTTTCTAGATCTGCATGGCGGCGTCCCCACAAAGCTGCAACTCATATTGCATGACAATGTGACTTTAAAACCCTTTTGACGCAGTGGGGCTGAGTAAAACTGAACACCACAACAATAGCAAATGTTTTAAAAGGTCACAGGTTCAGAGATGATGTTGTACTCCATCTTGGTTTATCGCAGGAAAAAAATGTGCAAAAGTTCAAAGAGTTTGAATAATCAGGTAAGGCTAATGGGAGTGGATTTTAGTTTTTCTTTAACGAAGCCCTTTGCACGCGCGTTGACCAGCAGTGTGAGTATATAACGCCCTCCCCCCCCTCTCTATGTTGTGGTTTGGCAGTCAAAGTGAGCGACTCTCACTTGATGAAAGGTGAGGAGAGGGTGGAGCTGAGCTGAGCAAACATGCCCGCTAATTCACCCTGGATTTGTTTAGGTTTTAGAGAGTTTTTGCTTTAAGTCTGTGTGTGTCAGAAACTTCGTGCTGTTTTTCTGCGGAGTGGAGGTTGATGGGGGGCAAGAGGGGAGGGGGAAAGAGAGGGGAAGAAAGTGGAGCTTTTGTTCTGGATGCAGGCGGACGGCGGACGCCCATCCTGCTACCTTTCCACTGAGAGAGGAAGCCCTGCGCTCCACTTCCACCGGCCTCCTAATCCAAACTTCTGGACAACTTGGCCTTCAAGATGAGCTTAGCTTTTTTAAACGCATCCATATGCGAGTGCTCTACGAGCTTTGTGTTTATTTGTGTATGACTGTCTGGTTTAACTCCCACTTTCAACAGCTGCGGCAAATACAGCCAGACCTTCCATTGCCAAGGCTCCTTCTTACTCCTACTCTGCTTCTGTCTGCCTCCAATGTCTGTCTGTCTGTCGGCCGTCTTTCTTTCTTTCTTTCTTTCTTTCTTTCTTTCTTTCTTTCTTTCTTTCTTTCTCTTTTTTCACGTCCACCCCGCCAATCTCCCCCAACCACTCCCCCCTCAATTTCTCCAACACACACACACACACACACACGCACACACACACACGCAGGCACATGATGCACACACCTCAGGCTTGATATTCATAGCCTCCTCCTCCTTTGCTTGACATGGGAGCTTTAACAGATGTGCCCCAGCCTTGAGCTGCCTCCCCCCTTTTGTCCCCCGCGCTCTCTCTGTGTCTCTAGTGTTTCACAGAGATATCTTTAGGCTTGAAAGAAAAAAAAACAACAACAAAAAAAAAAAAAAAAAAAAAAAAACGAGAGAAGTAAACAGAAATTGATTTGAAATATATTCCCTAAGTGTCAGCTGTAAAGGTTGAATGTGAGGAACGGTTAAAATCTGCGATGGCATTAAGTAATTCTGTTGTGATGCTCATTGAGGTTCTGATGAAGACAAAAAAAAATATTGTTGTATTTACTTGGACTATAAAGAAATTTCACTAATTTGTTGAATATACAGAGCCAGCCTGAGGCATACATGAACAAATCTGCTGCATATGTCCTCCAGGCCTTCAGGGGGCAACCAAGAGCACTTGAGTTCTCATGTATCAAACTTAACATTCCTTTTACATATTTTCTTATTAAACGATCAGAATGTTGATAGTTTAAACATTTCAGCCTTGTGTGTGTGTGTGTGTTGTGTCACTGCTAACTAATCAATAATAATAACAAACCAGACACAATTGCCGGTACAAGAACAAGAAATAACCTTACTTTCACACTTCCTATTTATTGTATCCTGATTTACTACATTATAGAGAACTTATATTTTTGTTTAATCAGTTCAAAAATGTGAACGTTATATAGCTTCATTCTATTCAGAGTGATATATTTCAAGTTAATCTAGATGATTAGTGTTTATAAGCCTAACAAAAATCCAAAATTCAGATTTCAGGAATTTGGAATACATGAAAACAATAAAAAATATAATGGAATAAAGGAATGTCAGACTACATCGAAAGAGTAGCAACCTGCACTGTCTTCAAGCAGTATTTTTCCATGAATTACTGCATCAGTGCTAGCATGGACATCGGCCGAGGTATTTAAAGATGGCGGCCTACCGGTCATCTGCGTTGTTGGCTCTGGTGCCTCTCAGCTTCCTCTTCACAATACTCCATAGATTCTCTGTAAGGATTTAGGTCAGCGCAGTGTGTGCTGCTCACTCGAGCACAGCGACACCGTAGCCAAATATAGCAGGTACTAGTACTTCTGGCAGGTGCCAAGTTCTGCTGGAAAAATAAAATCAGCATCCCCATAACACTTGTCAGCAGCGGGAGGCATGATGCGCTCTAAAATGTCCCGGTCAACGACAAGATGACGACATGGCTGGAACTCAAGCAGCTCGGAGTCGGTGTCGCTCCGCTAGCCCTTGACATTGATTTCGAGTTAAATTTGAATGAAATGCAAAACCGGCTTTCATCTGAAAAAGAGGACTTTGGTCCAGTGAGCGACAGTCCAGTCCTTTTCTCACCTCGGTCCAGTGGCACATTGTCTCTGATTCGGGACGAGCTTCATGAAAAGAGAACATGACCTTTACTCTCCACGTTTATGGAAGCTCCAAGTCCAGCTGCAGTCCACAGTTTGAAAATTTGTCATTCATTCTTTAATGGGTCTCACTTCCAAACGCCCTAATTGCCTGTTCACCTTTATCTACCACATTTTCTTCCTTTCACTAAACTTTCCATCGATGTGGTGGGAAGGAGGGGATAGAGTACTATATGATGAAAAGCCAGCTTTTTAAATATGCAGGTCAAATCATCACATTTCTTTTTTTTTTTCTTTTAAATCATATTGTAATCTGCATTTTCTGAGAAACTGCATTTTGGGAGGGAATTTGTATGTCTGTAGCGAATCTATATCATATATTCATTTCACTTTTTAAATTCAATTACCGGATTTAATTAACATGTCGATGACGTCCTAATTAGCTTAGACGGGCCTGGTGTGTGAATTGAGATGAGGGACCCCCAAACTAAATTCTGCTTGGAGCTCCATACAACCACGGGCCAGATATATTTGTCACATAGCCAGAAAAAAAAAAAAAAAAAAAAAAAAACACCGACATTTGACGTTGCTTTCTAACCTCACGTCGTCTTTCATATTTAGGTTCTATTTTCTATCAAATTATCCACGTGCCTCATTTGCCACCTAATGTGTGTTTAAACCCAGCCGAGCGCTCTTTAGGACTTTCAGCGGAGCCTTCTAGGTGTGTGTGCTTCTCTCTGAGCGAGTGTTTGTGTGTGTCTCCGTGTGCGCGCGCAGTCAGTGCCGTGCGCTGGAGGCTTATGGTAATTGCGGTCTCCCGACTGGCCTTCTGGGTAGAGTCTGCGCGAGTGGGAGTGGAAGCGAGTCGCTCAGTCTCGGCAGCGTTCATCCATTCTCTCTCGCTCTTTCTCGCTCTCTCTCTCTTTCCGTGTGTGTGTGTGTGTGTGTGTGTGGGGGGGGGGTGGTGGTGTATGCGTGTGTGTGCGTGCGTGTGTGCGTGTGTGTGTGTGTGTGCGCGGCACTCCCCGTAATCACACAGGCTCTGTGTGCGTCCTCGGTGCGAACCGAGGGGCTCCCGACACGGGCTGTTCTCTGCGACTCTGGAAGCGAAAAGAGAATCGGAGCAAGAAACAGAAGGAGAAGAAGAAGGGGAAAGAGAAAAGAGAAACTGCACGGGATAGAGTCTCTCCGAAGCCGCCTTCTTGTCGCACGGATTCCGCTGTTGGAAGCAGGGAGGGTGGGGGACGCGCGGAGCGGAGCGCAGCGACGCAAAGCGGGAGGAAAAGGGGCTTTTTCCGAGCACGGCGTGCTCCGTTCAGACCCAACATGGCGCTGCTGCGAGGTACGGACGAGCTGATTTAATTTCTCCGCCAACCTCACCTCACCACCTGTATCCTGTGAGCGGCTCGGACCGAACAGTTTGCCTTTCTTTCTGACTGGTCGGATCCTCTTTTGTGGATTTTTGTTGCTTTCAGGATTTCCCCCTCCGTCTCTCTGTTTCGGCGCAGGATCTTTTTGTAGCCGTATGGAAGCTCCTAAAAAGTCCGCTTGAAATAAAGAGTAAAGGATGAGAGTCGGCTGTAGACAATAGGACACACATTGAGGGGTTTAGTTATAAGATTCGCCTCGTTTCGTGACAAGTGGATAACCTGTTAGACACTTTTTTTTTTTATTATTATTATTCTTTATTTTTCCTCCTCCTGTCCGGGATCGTCTGTCTCCAGCAGACAGGACCGTAACCGGGGGCCAGTCTACGTATACGTCCACGCACTGGGAAAAAAAAAAAAACAGGACAAAAGACTTGAATCGGACTCTACGGAACTTGCACCATTTAAACAGGTGAGCCGAAAACAAAAGACTAATCTGAATGTGTTTTATTTCCCCATCAGCATGTGTGAAATCCCCCCTTTTTTTTTTCCGGAGCCCCGGAAAAAAGAAAGAAAGAAAGAAACAAACAAACGGAAAACGTGCTCCGCTCTTTTGTATAATTGTGCCCGTAACGGTTTTGGCTGTTTTACATGCTTTAGTGTGATTTTCATGGGAATAATAATAATAAAAAAAAAAACCCAACAACAACAATAACAAAAAAAAAAAAAAAAAAAAAAAAAAAACCTAGACTGGCTGCTGATCGCGATGATGTGCGCAGGGACTGTGGGAGAGGATCGGACCACTTCTAAGAATAGCGCATAGGGTGGTCTTTGTGCGTTTCGGCGGGGCAGCGGCATGTGGTTGATAAACAACACGCACACACCGCACACACACACACACACACACACACACACACACACAGCCTGCGCTCCCAGCGTCCTGTCAGCCGGACGGAGGTGAGAAGGACGTCCCAGAGATTAGCGAACTTGAAAGTGGCGCCGTCCTTGGTTGGTGTTGGTGGCGGCGGTGCCTGCCCAGGCTTTTCGCACCCCGTTGTGTGTGCGTGTCTCGGTGTGTGTGTGTGTGTGTGTGTGAGAGAGAGAGAGAGAGAGAGAGAGAGAGAGAGAGAGAGAGAGAGAGAGAGAGAGAGAGAGTCTGCCTGTGAGGGGCTGGTGCGAGTGCTCGTGCGCGCACACGGAGCTTCTGCGCTAAACAAGGTTACAGGAATCCAGCCTCGCCCTGTACCAAAGGCAGCGCGAGCGCCGCTCCGATGAGACAGTCCGGTTCAGTTGGAGGGCATCCCCCGCGGCGTGTGCGCCCCTGCTGCCTCTGCTCCCCCCCCCCCCCCCCTGCCCCTGCTCCTGTCCCGGCGTGGGGGGGTTGGGGGGCAAGGGGGGGGTGAGGTTAAAAGGCGTAGAGGGGGGAGGGGGACTTTGTTTGGACAGATCGAACCCTCATCAGTCCCAGAGGTAGTGTGAGGCGTGTGTGGTTGTGGACCGCTCACCTTCCTGTCTATATAAGTTGATGGAAACCGCTCTGGCTGCGTGCCACCCCCCCTCCCCCCCCTCCCTCTTTCCTCTCAGCGTCTCGCAGGTGTTCTCGGGTCTGACTTTGCGCTGCAGCGTGTTGTTTCTCTTCCCCTCCTTTCCCGCACGCAATCTCGCCCCGCGTGGAGGATTAATGGATGGACCCCCCCCCCCCCCCCCCCCCCCCCCCCCCCCCCCCCCCCCCCCCCCCCCCCCCCCCCCCCCCCCCCCCCCCCC
>CAEGAE010015006.1:0-12918 GCA_903067095.1 Girardinus metallicus | reverse complement strand
GGATTTTTGCTCACCATTCTTGTGATCATTCTGACCCCACGGGCTGAGATCTTGCGTGGAGCCCCTGATGGAGGGAGATTAGCAGTTGTCTTGTAGGTCTTCCATTTTCTGATTATTGCTCCGACAGTAGATTTCTTCACACCAAGCTGCTTGCCTATTGCGTATTCAGTCTTCCCAGCCTGGTGCAGCTCTACTATTCTGTTTCTGGTGTCCTTCGACAGCTCTTTGGTCTTCACCATAGTGGAACTTGGAGTGTGACTGTTTGAGGTTGTGGGCAGGTGACTTTTATACTGTTAACGAGTTCAAACAGGTGCCATTGATACATGTAATGAGTGGAGGACAGAGGAGCCTCTTAAGGAAGAAGTTACAAATCTGTGACAGCCAGAAATCCTGCTTGTTTGTTGGTGACCAAATACTTATTTTCCACCCTTATTTTCAAATAAATTCTGTAAAAATCAGACAATGTGATTTTCTGAATTTTTATTTCTCATTTTGTCTCTCATAGTTGATGTCTACCTATGATGTCAATTACAGGCCTCTCTCATCTTTTTACATGGGAGAACTTGGACAACTGGTGACTGACTCAATACTTTTTTCCCCACTGTACATACACATTTCAGATTATTTCCCCCCCCTCAACTTGCTTAATGCGACTAGGTGCTGACTCACATTCATCCACCCTTCTGCCTGCGTTTGGTGACCATTTGAATCACAGCAGTGAGGTTAACAAGCAGCCTGGCCTTGTGTGACTCTTATCACATACCGAACACCAGTCCAGGGAATCTTCCACATAAGGATCATATTACATTCCTCCTGATGTTAGAGCACTGGTAGTGATATAAAATGTGATACTGATCGTTGTGTTTTAAGTTGTAATACTAGAAAAAGGGATAAACTGATAGCAAATAGCAGATAAGAAGAGATTCAGTTTTACATTGGTTGGAAGTAGGTTTCAAAACCCTTATACCCTTTAATTTAGACCCTTACAGGTCTACATTAAAGGTTCAACAAGAGAATCAACATTTATTTTTCAAAATAAAGCGAACAAGTACTGTTCAAAATAAAAAGCACCAATATTCCAAAATTCAATTCCGTGTCAAACCCACAGATTAAATTATCTTTAGCTGCATTTCTTTTGACCATATTATTCCAAAAACTGAAAAAAAAAAAAAAAACTCATACAAAAATGTTTGCGCTATGACGAAGTGGTTTTTCGGTTGTCTCAAAATTTGTGTATTTTACAAAACTGCAATGGCAACACGTTTTTTGAATCACAAGTCATGTATTCAACAACCGGATGTTACTACTGACAAAACACAAAGAAGACAACAGGAAGTGGTAGGAGGATGTTGTCATGGCAAGTTTTTTAAAGACTTATCGCAAGAACAAACTAATTTATGTGTGATCTTATTTGTGTTTCTTATGCTCTGGAAACACTGCAGTTGTGAAATTGTGTGGGGGGGGGGGGGGTTGACATTAGCGGAATAGCGACAAGGTTTTGAGCACATTTGTAAACTAGGTGACAAGTTTTATTAAAAATTCATCTTTCTTCTAGGTTTTTTCCAATTTCAGACTTTTCTCTTTTTTGTGCAAAAACAAAATATTCTTCATGCTTACTACTGACATGCAACTGGAAAGTGCATCAAGTGAGGTATAATCATCACCACTGATCAGATTTAACTCCACTGAAATGATAAATGATTATTTAACGCCTCAAACAAGCAACCCAACCAATAATCCACAAAATAGGTCACTTGGTTTTATTTCTTGTCACATCCATCCATCCATTTTCTGTACACCCTTGTCCCTTAGTGGGGTCAGGAGGGCTGCTGGTGCTTATCTCCAGCTAACGTTCCGGGCGAGAGGCGGGGTCACCCTGGACATGTTGCCAGTCAGTCGCAGGGCAACACAGAGACGGACAAGATAAACAACCATGCACTCACACCTAGGGAGAATTTAGAGAGATCAGTTAGCCTGACAGTCATGTTTTTGGACTGTGGGAGGAACCCGGAGTACCAGGTGAGGACCCACGCACGCACAGGGAGAACATGCAAACTCCATGCAGAAAGACCCCGGGCCGGGAACCGAATCCAGAACCTTCTTACTGCAAGGCAACAGCTCTACCAACTGCGCCACTGTGCAGCCCTATTTCTTGTGCCTTCACATATATTGCATGTAGAATTTGTTTGTACACAAACTGCTATAAACACAAGCCAACATTATGAATATGGGCCATAGAAACATGAGTTCTGCTGGTGTAACTAGAGGCTACAGAAAGGCAACTTAAATAGCATAAAGTATCTTCAACACAATACCCCTTTTTCTACTAATAATCCTGGAAAATATCTTTAAATACTGGAGGCTATAATTTTCTTGTAATTCTAACAATAAATTCTGATAATATTATACTCATAAAGGCATAAAGAAAGAGCATCAACTATTTTTACTTTATGTTTTTTGGGGGGATTTTAGAAGTGGTGCAACTAAGAAAAACATCTAACGGGTTAATTCTCCTCATTACCAAATCAGGCACTAAACAAAATCGGTGGAAGTACATTTGTGATGCATCAAACTGCTGAGATGCAGACTTGAAGCTTTCTAGATGTTAAGCTTCTGACACTAAAGAAGCTTTTTAAGCTCTTCAGAGGGATATAAGACTCCTGTCGTGCATTTTCCTGACTTTTACTTTTCAGCTCACTACTCTGATGAGATTAAAGTGAATTTAAACGAGCACAGACTCTTCTCTACCCCTTCATCTCCGTATTTTCCAGTTTGCTAGTCTGCCCTTTGACAGTAAGTAAATCTCTGATGATGCAACATGCAGAAATGTTGCCAAGGAATCAGAAGCCAAGAGGAAATCGAGTCTTACTGTGGCTATTCAAATTTACAACAGTCTATTCAGTGGTTATATGCTCCCTGTGATAATGTAATCATGTCTTCAGGGAAGTCATTGTCAGGCTAATGCAACTGTAATTTCATGTCACTCAGAGACAGGAGCTAAATGGCTTATCTATTTTTGGATTACTGCAGAAGAGAGTTTTAAAAAATAGGGCAAAGTATGAGGAAAAAGTGTGTCAGTCACACTGGTGCGACAAGGTGACAAACAATGCAATGCGACAGAGGTAAAGAGGCACTGAGATTTGCTTTCAGCATCTGTGAACACTTTGCTTCATCTTCATCCCTGCCAGCTAGGATATAAGCCGCTTAACATGCTGTGCAAATAATTTGGTTTTTGAAAATGTCAGCTCCACCGCAATTTGTGCCACAATGTTTTGACTTTGTTTTTACTGCTTAAAACTAGATGGTTAACAGAAGAAATAGCATCTCATCCCTTTTTTCCCCTTGTCTTTTCTGTGAATATTTAATTTCTGTTGAATTATGATTCTGCTGATCATAATCAGATTGTGATTAAAGGGTCAGTGTTTTCATTACCATTAGCTAGCTTAGCTAAAGTACCGACTGGTCACAGCTTTTATTAATTTAGTTATCATAAGTTCACAAGTTTTAGTCAAGTCTCAAGTATTAGATGATGAAAATAAACATTTGTCCTCAAATGCATGCCATCTATTCAGCCTGTGTCACTCTATCAATAATAATAAATAAACAGTTTTGTTATTACAAAAAAGGACACAGAAATACCTGGGTGTGTGCAGCCAAGTGGCTTAGTACTATCCCGATCTGTTGGAAGCACTTTGATGATGTTCAAAAACATATCAAAACTTAAAAACTCTTGGTGAGTAACAGTATCAAAAATAATTCAGCCATATTGTTAATAGTGGTAGATTTTACCTTTTCAAAGCTTCCCTTTAATTCACTTTGCCACTCACTAACAGCAATATTGTTTACTTACTATTATTCCCAATAATGCCTAATGCCCCTAATTTGCATCATACCTTAACTTTGCATTAATTCAGGCAGCTGAATTAATGGAACTGCCTTAGTAATATTCAAACTAACAAACTTTACTAATTAAAATATTGTAATGATGAAAAAGAAAAGAAAATATCAGAAAAATCTGTTTAGCAGCAAAAACTGACAAGCAAAAGCAAATACCTATTTTTTTTTAAAATAACTGAATAAAATCAGGAAGTGAGGGGTTAAGTTCAAATAATTTAGATACCTTTAGTTCACTTAGCCACTCACTAACAGTAACATTGTTTAGTTACTATTATTCCCAATAATGCCTAATGTCCCTAATTTGCATCATACCTTAACTTTGCATGAATTCAGGCAGCTGAATTAGTCATTCAAACTAACAAATCTTAGTAACTGAAATACTGTTATGATGAAAAAGAAAAGAAAATATCTGAAAAATCTGTTTAGCAACAAAAACTGCCAAGCAAAAGCAAATACCTCATTTTATTTTAAATAAATTTGAATAAAATCAGGAAGTGAGGGGTTAACTTCACCAGCGCTCAAATAATTTAGATACACTTATGGATGTATTGCACAAAACTTTACATTGAGAAGAGTTTGATGTGCGATGCCTGTTTCTTACCCTTACCATCAGGTGGTTGTTGTAGTCATCTCCAATAGCACGGAGTTGACGACCAAAGGTTTCTGACTGCATATCCCGTGCCGCGTTAATAGTGCTATAGTGGTTGGGAGAGTGCCCTGAAACAGAGAGCAGAAAACACATAGTAGTTTTTTCAACATATTCGTAAACCCGTAATGTGGAACATTATGAGTCAGAACAGTCAGAAGCAGCATTTTCTGCAGTGATTAGATGTTAAGACGAGAGCTTCCCTGTTAAATTTACAGTTCGCTCAACTATGATTCATTTAAGTGAAACATGAAAAATACGTTATCACACAGAATCTGTGGTCGGGGGTTTAGACTTGAAAACCAAGTCAACCTGAGCACTGACATATTTTAAATATGACTCCTTGCATTAAAGGAAACCACAGAGGAACTAAGCTCAGTGGATGCTTCTACAAAGCCTTGTATGATGTTCAATGGCTTCTTTGTTTGACTTATGGGTGACCCAGTGCTATTCTAGGTCACAGAACATTTTACATTTATAGTTAGCATCACATTGCAAAGGTATTCAGACACCTTCAGCTTTTTTTCTGTTTTGTCACTTTACAACCACAAACTCAAGTGTATGTTATTGAAATTTTACCACATACATGACTTCTGCAGGTAATTGGTGGCAATGAATTGTATTTTTGGATATCATCCAAAAGAGTGGACTGAGTATAAATCTCTTTTCATTAGCAGTAGTAGTATCGTATACCATGTACCATGTATTTTCCTTTCACTTCACAATTATACACTGTTTGGAGTTGATCTGACACCTAAAATCCCAACAAAATACACCGGAATTTGTAGATATACTCTAACAAAATGTAAAACATGCCACTGTATGTTCTACGAAATTGATAATATAAAATATATTTATTATTTACTTACAGTATAACATGTAAAATTTGTCTTTGACAGTTGTGAAAAAAAAAAAAAAAACACAACAGCTGACCGTGTGAGCGCATGTTTATATCTCTGCATCCGTGTGCGTGTGTGTGTTTGCGTTTGTTTTTGTGGTTTATCTGTTATATTTTCAGTCTGAACTACAGTATGAGTATGAAAGGCTTTGACCTCTTACCGATCTCCGCTTATGACTCATTCGCGCCGTTATGAAACCCAGACTTAATATTTCTAACATCCTTCAATATTGAAGCTACTGATTCAGCGATAAATCCGTCAGACTCTACTGAAGCATGGCTAAAACGGTTTTAATCAGGAGACATGGGAAAATTGCAAAGGCTCAGAATATGTCATCATTGCTGGAAATCAACTGAAAATAAGCATTTGTCAATTCGCTCAAATATATACTTTGTAAACAGTGAACAATTGAAATGTTTTAGAGCGCAAAGAAATTATAACCGTACAAAGCAGAGTTAAGCAAAGCAAAATGATCTATTACGTATCAAATGCATAGCATTTAAGTTTTCCAAAAGTGTCAAAATCAGCAAAAAAACAAAAAAGTCTTCAGCATTTATAAAATCCTAGATTTGATCAACATTACAACAAATTATCCAGAGGGAGCATTGATCCAAAATGTGACCAGGCTGCATGAAAAATGTTTCACCGTATTTGAAAAGAACCCAAGAGATGGTTGCACCTTTAACTGATTCTACACTGTCAATGATTGGGTCATTGTTTCTTTTGTTTTTTTTAACAAAGAACTAGATCGTTAAATTAGTACTAAAAGCGGTGAATCGGACACCAGGTCCAGCATCAGTAGCCAGCCGTGCTTGGGGAAGCTTCAGATTGACTTGACATGCAAACAAGTAGAAGAAACAAACTCTTAAAGAGTGTTAGTTCTATGTTTTAGCGCTAATGGCATCCCCCCATGCTCAGGTTGCCCAGAGCAGAGTACCATACTACCTATATCCAAAACCAGCAATGTTTGGCGTGAACATAAAAATATGCCTATTTGAAAGCATACACAAATACTCGACAATTTTGCCTTTTTGTTCCAAAGGGAACCAAATGGCCAAAAAGATGTTTACAACTTTGTTGTGAATTAAATCTGTTGTAGAAGAAGTCCAAATTCAAAAGAGTTACACAGACTGAATATGAAAACTGGTTGCACATTAGTCCAATTAAGCATGTTGGTTATTTTATACTAATATATCAGCACAAATCAAAACTGATCATCACACAATCTGTGTAAGTATTTGTTTGTTTGTTTGTTTCTTCTATTATGCAGGTGTTCATGTCAAGTAAAAAAACAAAAACCTTTTATGTAGCTTCACTTTGACTCTCCAGATAGCTGACTATTGTGTTTTCTTCCTGCTGCCGCATGAGGAAGTACAGAGAGACCGAACTCTGACAAGAAGAAGATAAACTGATCCTTCTTACGGTACTTTTTGGCATCCGACACACAAACAAGGAAACATTCTTCATATCTGAAGCCTTTATTGCACGCTGGCGACAACACATGACATGCTGCAACACTGCGTGTTTTTATCTGTTAAACATTGTCATGGACAAAGCAGACTGCCTGAGATGCATAAAGTTTCCGTCTGGATCACACAAAAGAGCTGCAGGCCTATTTTGACTGCTTAACATGCGCAATTAATGAGTGACCTGTGCACACGTGCGAGCTGGTTTCTTCTGATTGCTGTCTGTCTGGCTGCAGTGGAAAAAATAAATAAAAGAGACACAAGGACATCAGTTAAGCTAATCATTTATATCATATTCTCTTATAGAGAGTACAACACTCTGATGCTTCTTAGGGTTTTCTGCTAGGATCTAGAGATAGCACAACTGTATCTCTAGAACAAACACAGAGATAAGCATAGACATAATTCAATCTCAGTTGATTTGTTGTGACCTCTGAATTTAAATGTAACCATTCATGCCTAATGCGCAGTAAAATGTTTGTTTGTGCAGCATTTGTGAAATCCGAGTACCCCTCTATATTCTTAGGGCTTTTCCTTCGTGGCTTGTTTCCAAATATTTGATGTTTTTTGCCCTATTTTTGCCTCAGGTTTTGTTACCAAGCTACCAGTCAACACAGACTGCAACTCTAGCCGGCAGCACAGCATTTAAAAAGTCTTCTATTGTAGATGATGCTGATATAAACAAGTCCACTAGAGCACTATTTTCGATCTTTATTGCTGGAGGTGACAGCCTTGCGTGCTTCGCTCTGTTTTTTAATCGAACCAAACAACAAACACAAAAACAGAATCAGAAGGACCATGAGAACTGCTGTAACTCCATGAAACGCTTCACTGGCTGTTGTAAAACAATAAAAAGAATATGCAACTTGTTCCATGTCATGGCTCTTTTGGTGTTTAAAAACGATACAGCTTGGAAAATCCATCAGATTTTGATGTCAAGTCCTGCCATCCTGACACTGAGGCGATCTGATTACAGCCAGTAGCTACTTTATCACCTTCAAGGTGTGAGTTACACATGTTTTCCACAGTCTCAACACAAAATATGTAGCTCAGCAGAACATCATGCAGAAACAGCTTCACGATACGTTGTAAATTTGTATGTAACATGCATATCACAAAAAACTTATTTGACCACAGTAAGAGTGAGCTAATTACTGTATGTAAGGATTCCATGCATATTTGGTGACCTTTTGCCACTTAGAAATCTTTTAGAAGATAAAGTGTTTGGTGAGCTTGTCAGAATTACACTAACTTTGTTAAATTGCTTATTTATCATGAGTCATGTGGATATTGCAAAATCCATCGACCTCATTGCACATTGCAAGTTATAGGCCACGCCCCTTTGATTCCGCCATCCCAGCCACACGTCTTGGAAGTCTCTATCCCTGAGACCTCGACACATTCACTTGTATGATGAAAACGACACAGCGATTTAAACAAGTGAGGAAGAACTTTGTCAATCCTCCGCTGACAAACTGACAGCTATTTTGTTTGAGGCATCAGTGTTGAGAGAACTTGCAGTGAATAAAGCATGAAAGAAAATAAATGTGGCTCTCCGCTCGCATGGGAGCACAGTAAGATTTCAACTGAGAGACAAGAAAAGCAGTCGCCTTTTTGCTGACTCGGCATTGCCTCCTTTCGGCTTTTCTTCGCAAATTCTCCAGTTTCAAACTGAAACCTTTGTCTCAGTAGTGAACACACTCTGCAACATTCACAGGTCCGTCATCTTCTGCTTGCTTTGCATCATTCTCTAACCACATGTGTTACATGATAAAAACCTACATTACTGAAATATGTGCAGCCACTAAGACAGGCTTGCTGAATCCTAAACGCGTTAGCATGTAAATCTATGGCAATGCTTCCGCTTAATACCATTTGGGACAGAGAAGAAAAAAAAAACAACAAAAAAAATCACCGAGATCCAGATTGCCACCCACCACAGATGACTGTGTGGCGTAGGTGCTTATTTACACAAAGAGAGGAAAGTGACATATGACCACAAATGGTGATACAATAACAGCTCTGTCCTACGATACCTGCTGCCAACAATGCTTGCCAGATTATTTAGCCTCTGGGGATGGTTACACCATGAAGTAATCCCAGGAAAACCAGGCATTACACAGCCCTTACACTGTACCTGACCTTGTAGCCGGTAGGTTAAAGTCAGCAGGATGTCCTGTCAGACTAATTTATACATCAGACGTCTCACGTTCCCACTGAAAGAATTAGGTGCACAAAGAAAAAAAGGCTTGAAGACTGGACTCAAATGACAAACACTTCTTAAAAAGTGTCAGCTGATACACCCTTTGCTCCGATCTTCCAAGCAACTCGTCTGTGTCTTTGGAGACTCTATTGTCAGGGTCCAACAACCTTCTTTCCCATTTAACCAAAACGTTTGTGCAGGTCATCTTTAGGTGTGCGCTTTTTATCCGGTGTTAAAGAGGAAGTGTGCTCCTTTTGTTACAGCAAAATGTCTTATGGTGTATCTTGAGCACACTGCAGTTCAAATGTAGCGCTGAACAATGCGGTAAGACCTGCAATGCCACATTGGATTTAATTATTGATTTTAAAAAGAAACAATATATGTAGTAATAATAATAATAATCATATCCTACTCCTTTTTTTTTTTCTAGCGATGGAAGTCCCACAAGAAAACTGCTGAATCATCAGTTGCACTGGGAGGACACAAGACAAAATAGGATGGTTTATTTCTCTGTTTGGTATAATGACTGATGACCTATTACTCACCTTAGGGTGAGTAATATTAACCGAACATCCCCCCATACCCCCCTTTTTTTTCCTCTTTTCCTTTCACATTGAGCTTGGGAGTTTCTGTGTAAAAGCGGCTTGGGCAACATGAGGGAAACAGGGGAGGATACATGTTTCTGCCTGAGTTTGTCAGAACTTCCTCAGTGAGCCAACGGGCTGACCTGAGCCAAGTATTAGTCAATAAAGCAGAATGTGCATAAGTGTGAGTGTTACTCACTCATCTGACGGAGCTGCAAACGCTTTAGTGGAAAATCCAGTCATCCCTCACGAGGAAAACTCCAACAGGCAAGACGGCGAAAAAAAAAAAAAAAACGCTCCCTGAGAGTTGTTCATGTATTTACCATCAATATCAATATCAGCCCCTCCAAAACTCTGATGAAGAAGCGTCGGGCTTCTGTCTGGTTTCACATGTTGCTGCACACCCACACAAAAACTGCAGCCAGTGAAAACATCTGAAGCAGCCTGTATTGCACAGTCAGGTCTCTGGCTTTCACATGCAAAGCAGATTGTTTTCTTTCCCCCCTTAGCAACACTTATCATCTTTAGCCCAAATAATCGCAATTTAAGGAAACAAAAGTTCCAAGAATTTCACAGGTTATTTGAGTTAATTATTTATTTTAGTGGCAACTTATACTACACAGAGACATTTTGGAGGATATCAAATATTAGCCAGTAGATTATTTACATTTTAATAATAATCAGTTATTATTCCTCATGTGTAGTGTCCAGCAGAGAATTTTAAACCAAATTTTCATAAGTATTGCAGGCGAATGCATGAACTACGTTTCTGTGGAGGAGCAAGAATTTCAGCTTGTTTCCAGCTTTAGTCAGATTAGCGGCAGCGCTAATGCTAAAGTCAAACTTACTCGCGAGCTGAGATTCTTAACATGGACGCATGATACTGTATATCGGCACTGGCATCGGTATCGGCCTGATACATAAAACTGGGCCGATATTAACAGCCGATATTTGTTTCCATGTTTTTGATGTTTCAGAAGGGGGAGGGGAGTGGGGAGACTGTGGTATTTGTTTGGTCATGTGACTGTGACAGTGAAGAAGCAGGACTGTGGGGAGTTTAACTGAAGCAGTAGAGATGCAGAGGGGAAGTCAGCGGTGTGGCTGTTCTTTTCAAGATGTTGAAAGAATGGTGGAATATATATTGGTATCGGTATCGATTATCGGCCGTAACAGTAATATATTGATACCGGCCCATATTTTTACAGATCGGTGCATTGTTCATTCTTATGCCTCAGAGAAGGTGTATCTGCCGACTTGTTAATATCAATTCAAAACCTATTGTTGATACTTCACTAAAATCTGATGCTTTAACAGTCATTTGTTGTATTCTGTTTCATCACAGGAGGACAGGTGAGCAGAGTGATCACAAGTAAGAGGTCTGGGCTCAGTTGGCTCGTTCTTCTTCGTTGCTATTTCAGCCTTCCCTTTATACCCACCCCATCTACAAACTAACATGCTTTATTATAATTTAAAATACAATGCCTAAAATTGAATGATCCTCTAAATCTCCCACCTTGTTATTTTTTTTTTTTTTTTTTTTTTGCAGTGCACTTAAGTTTGCTCACCGTGCAGCCCGAGTCCACCGTGCTCCACAGCCATTCGCTGCAGGGCGTGGTTCATCACCTGGCCGGTGGGGCTGGGGGTCTGCGTGGCTTTGTCAGCCGTCACTGGGTGCGGAGAGAGCGGGGAGCTCGGCAGCGAGTCGCAGTCAAAGGAGAAGTATCCGCTGGACGAGCGGCGGGGAGGGCGAAATATCGACCTGCTTCGAAAGACGTCTAAACTGGCCGGGCTGACGGAGCAAGGCGGCGAGTCCGACTCCGGCTCCCCTCTTCCTCCTCCCGGTCCTCCTCCTCCTCCTCCTCCTCCTCGCCCGGCTGTGCAGGCGCCCGCCTGCGGCGCGCAGCTCCGCTCTGTGTGCTTCGAGGTACGTGGTGTTCGCGCTGAGGATGCTGGGTCTCCGCCGGTCCCTTCTGCTGCCGTTACTTCGGTCGAGCCATCGAGCAGATTTGGCGGTCTGTTGGATGAACAGAGCGTCACCGTGAGCGTGGGCTTTCATCCCTCTGCCCGGCTACAACAGCCCCTCTCCGCGTCTGTGCTGCGTGTTTTTTGGGAGCCGCAGCTGCGCACGCAGCGCAACTTGCTGTGTCACGACTTTGTTCTGCAATTCTTTATTTTTAGAAATGCGGAATCGCCGCGTTGTTTTCTATAGCCTATTTGTTTAATAGCGCGCTGACCTTTCTAGTGTCTTTACA
This sequence comes from Girardinus metallicus, assembly GCA_903067095.1. Lineage (NCBI taxonomy): Eukaryota > Metazoa > Chordata > Actinopteri > Cyprinodontiformes > Poeciliidae > Girardinus > Girardinus metallicus. The sequence goes on along the minus strand of CAEGAE010015006.1, from coordinate 971 downwards.
TCAGGGAAGTCGGTGCTCCACCTGTGGGGCCTGTCTGGATTATTGTCATCAGCGTCCACAGCACCAGATTCCCACAGCACTTTTTTTTTTCCCCAGCACAAGCAGTAAAACCCAGTTTCCTGTTCCAAAACTGACGTCCAGCGAGTATCTATTGTTTGTCAGAAATTGCTGATTATGGCAAGTCTTTGTTTATCTTTTTTTTTTTTGCTGGGGAGAAAAAAAACAAAACAAAAAAAAACAAAACAAATCCGACATATAGGAAGCGGCTGGGGTGACTTTAACTGCGTCAGAGGCAGTCAACCTGAAACGAACCCGCCTCAAGAGACAAATCTGGAAGCTTTTAATGGGATCCTATTGCAATATCTCCAGAATGTGCCAAATTAAATGAAAGCTCAGAAGTGTAGCTTCAGTACAAATGCGCTCAGAGTAATCTCACTCATTTGTCAATTTGGGTTTCGAGCTTTAACGATCCGCCTCTGTTCCATTAAAAAAAAAAAAAAAAAAAAAAAAAAACAAGAAATTGTGTTTAGGAGGTGTTGTGTTTAGCGCAAACTCTTTCTTTTTGTCTGCGCAGACGCGAGTTTAATAACTATTTCCTCTTACGCACGCACGAACGGCTACTGCACCTGGACGCGCCGCTCGCTGTCCTGGTGGATACATTATAATAACTATTTTTTTTTTTTTATTTTTTTTTTTTATATACGAATCCCACGAGGATTTGTGCGTGAATCCAAACACGAGGAGAAACTGGAAAGCGAAGCAGCAACTCGATCGCACGGGCAGCGGCTGCCAACACGCGCACGCGCTCGCGCGCGCTCGCGCACACGCTGAGAGAGAGAGAGAGAGAGAGAGAGGAAAAACAGGCTAAAGATAGAGGTAGAGGAGGGTGGGGGTTTGAATTTGATCCTGGGGGCTCTGCCACGGGCCTCCTATGTTAGATTTAAACCCCCACCCTCCTCTACCTCTATCTT